>CM046440.1:55737751-55832751 GCA_025506505.1 Flaveria sonorensis | reverse complement strand
ACCTCTACTTAATAAGTTCATAATTTATATAATAACAATTAGAACTAGATCTATAGTAGTTTATTATTGGTGAAGCTTATGGTATAACGAACTTGGATGCGAAGTAGGTGAAAAAAATACAATCATTTTCGAAGTATGTACGATGTTATTAGTGTGAACTTCCAAAATATGTCGATATGATCCTTTTCATTCATTCGTTGTCTTTGTATAAACATGTTTAAATTTGAGTTTTTTTAATTTAACTTATGAGGGATTTACTAAGCTAAATATTGATCTATAACCTTCAAGTTTTGATTGAAATGTTGTTATTTAATTTTTGATATTTTTGGTAATGGTAATTAAGTTTAACTATGGGGGCATTTGGCAATCAAGTGGAAAGAGAAGCCAGAAGAAAGATTGAATTATTCTCGGGTTGTTTTTTTTATTATAAAATATATTTGTGAGAATGTGGTCGGACCGAGAGAAATACAGAATTTCTAATAACATTTTATTGGTTTGAAAGAGGTTTAAATATAAAATATATTTCTATTATAAAGTGTAAGAAGACTTAATGAGTCAAAAAAGGTCACAAAAAAATTATATCTCACAATATAAATCGAATTTCAAAAAAGTAATTTCGAGCTTTTGTTCCCCTAGCCGTTCTCACTAAGAAAAAAATAAACGAAAAATAAAAAATAAAAAAAAATAACGTTTTTTATTGTGTCATTTATGAAAAACACAATGCCGTCATTGTAAAGACACAATGACATCATTGTGTCATTATGAAAAACATAATGACGTCATTGTGTTATAAAAGACACAATGAATTTTTTTATTTTTTTTTATTTTTTTTCTGAAAGAGGACGACGAGAGAAACAAAGACTCCTAAGTACTTTTTTGAAATTCGATTTAGATTGTGTGATATAATTTTTTTTGTGACTTTTTTAGTCTTATTGTGTCTTCTCATGCTTTGTAGTAAAAATACACTTTATAGAATAAGCTCACCCTATTGGTTTTAGGTTAAAATTAGAGTAGTAGAGAATTCCTAATAGTATTTTATTGGTTTTAGGTTAACAATCATACTGCTAGCGGCTGAGGCAGTACTAATGCTATCGATAGAGACGGCGACAACAACCACAACAAAATCGATGGATAAGCAAGGATTGAGGGAGTGACAAGGGTTGCTCATGACGAGGGTTTAAGTTATATAACTCAAGCCCCGTTCCATTACTCATCCTTATAATTTTATTAATTACACCTCTAGTACCTTTACAATATTGAAACTAAATTCTTTTCACATGAATTTCTTGACCTACTCAATTATACCCTTTTATTTTTTAAATTAATAAAATAAACCAATCAAAAGTCGAGTGCGGGTCATGGGAGGTTACCTTGCGAAAATAAATTGGAGAATGACACAAAAGTTCTTGAAAATGCTATTATGGCAGAGTAATAACAAATGTGATAAGGCTTGGATACTTGATTGCGGTGCCATAGACAACATAACATTATCCGATTTAAAAACAATGTCAAAACCATTAAAAACCCATATTAAAGTTGCAATGCGGAAACTATTGTAATAAAAGGAGGAGGAATAATTGAAATTTCACCAACGTTGAAAATATCTACCTATCTCAACGTACATTCTCTATCACATAAGCTCTTATGAATTAGCCATCTAACAAAAAAATTAAATTATTCAATTCTTATGCACCCCACTTTTTATATCTTACAAGACATCATGACATGAATGATCATTAGGCGTGCCAATGAATGCTAAGGATTGTACCATGTGGATTAGGTGACTCATCAAGCGATTGTGATGTTGGCTCATAGGCGTACTAATGGGAAAGTGTGGTGCCATTGAGTAATAACAAATGTGATAAGTCTTGGATACTTGATTGTGGTGCTATAAACACCATAACATTTGAACTATTTGATTTAAAACAATGTCAAAACCATCAAAAACCCACATTGAGATTGAAATTGCAAATGCGGAAACTATTATAGTCAAAGGAGGAAGAACCGTTGAAACTTATCAACGTTGAAAATATCTACCTACCTCTACGTACTTTTTCTATCACATAAGCTCTTATGAATTAGCCACCTAATAAAAGAATTAAATTATACAGTTCTTATATACCTCACTCTTTATATCTTATAGGACATGATGACAGAAATGATTATTAGGCGCGCCACTTATTGCTAAGGACCATGCGGGTGTGGTGACTCATCAAGTGATTGTGATGTTTACTCATGGGAGTACTAATAGAGAAGCGTGCCTTTGGCATAGAAGAATAAGGCGCCTAGCGTTGGTTACTTACATTTCCAGATAAATTTCCTTCTAAAAGTATTTTAGATTATGAAACATGTGTTTTGGCAAAAAGTCGTAGACATACCTATAAACCAAATAACACTAGGTTTGAAGTCTCTTTTTCATTAGTTCACTCTAACGTATGGGCAACAAAACTAGTTGGGTTTGCACCGAGGGGGGGGGGCTTATGAGACTTTGTTAACGATTGCACTAGCATGACATAGATATATTTACTAAAACACAATTCTGAAGTTTTTAAAAAGTTCACTTTATTTTAAACATGATTAAAACCAGTTTCAAAATCTACAAAAATCCTTCGATCCAAAAACAAAGGGGAATTTGTTAATAATCACATGAAACAGTTTTGTCAATTAAAATGTATAATTCATCAAAAATCATGTTTCCATACTCCTGAACAAAATGGCGTGGTTGAACAAAAAAATCAGATACATTTGGAGATCACTCGGGCCATACTTATCAAATCTAAAGTTCCTACATCATTATCGTGCAAAGCTCTTACTAGTGCCACATACCTTATTAATAGCCCTTCAACTAAAAACATAATTAAATCCTTAACTCAATTTCACCAAATTCCTTCCCTCTGAAGCTCTTCAACTACAGATGTTTAGTTGCTCTGCTTTTGTTCACATACCTAAAAAATCAAAGAAAACTTGAACCCTACGCAAAGAAGTGTGTTTTTGTAGGATAAGGAGTCAATAAAAAAACAGTGTTATACTCCATCAAGACGTCCCATGTTCACTACAATGAACTATGACTTCCTTAAAACAATATATTTTTATAACTCCCAACATAATGATTAGGAGGAAAATATGTACGGTGATACGCTAAGTTAGTTAAGCTGGATACGGTTATCAGAATAAGGCTCTCCTAGTAACCAAAATGAGTCATCACTAGAAGAAACATCTCAAAGTACCTAAAATGAGTGACCAAGTTCTTCACAATCTGCGGCCATCAATTAGTGTCACCAACGGAAATCCTCCTAACATGATGCCTGAGGTAAGTTATTCTTAGACCCATGAACAAAGTAATGGTATACCTTGTGTAAGAACCATCTGAGGATTATGAGGCTGATGCAACCAATAAGCTAGGACAACCAAGTCTTCCATGCATGCACTGAGAAACAAAGATAAACTAGCTTTGGAAGTCTTACACTCTCAAATGTGTCTAAGTGTAAGATCTTCCGAAGCTAACAGTTCAGAAGGAGTTACTTCGGAAGTTTCACACTCAAACAGAAAAATATTCTAAGTGTGAAATCTTCCGAAGCCAAAGACCAGCATCTTTCAAAGCCAAAGATGAAATCTTCTGAAGCTTCAGAGACAAAGTCTTCCGAAGCTGTGAAGACTGATTTCTTCAGAGGACAGAGAAAATATGCTTTCTCTGAATCAACTTTTGATAAAGCTGACACACTTTTCGCTGCCTGCTCTGGTGGTTCACCTACTTTACACAAGTTGGTGAAACTTCCATGCTTTATCAAAAAGTAGGAATGGTCTTTATCTGTAACTTACCTTACTTGTTCATGTAGACTTTTTATATTAGGAAAAGTCAGTGAGCTATGGCATGTCATAATCACTAGTCAAAAGGCAATCTGCCTTTTGACTTTAGATTGATCTTGTTGTCTAGATTAGTCAAATTCCAACTGTCTTTACATGTAAGTGATGGTTATAGGTTGTAGTATAAAAGTGTCTCAGGTCCTTGTAATTTCTTTATGCTTTGTAACACTTGTAAAAGAACTTGAGATCAATATACAACATCCTTTAAAACCAATCTTGTGTTCTTGTGTTGTTCTTAGTTCTGTCTCTTTAATTTACTTGTGTTCTTAGTATCATCTGTTTTAAGTTACTAGTTCCCTATTTGAATTGTTAAGTGATCTAAGATCTCTCCTCAGTATGAAAACTAAGTGTTAAGTACCCTTACTCGGTCCTGCACCTTATACTTCTAATTATGTCAACTATGTACAAGAAACAAAAATAGGTGAAACAAAAGATGAAGAGAAACTAGTATAAATTGAAACAGCTAAATGATATGTGCTTCCTCTAAGGGTGAATAGAAGGATCCCTCGTAAACGGCACTCACAAGGAAAAGAAAATCTATGCGCAAGTTATCCTATGACAAACATAGCCATATGAAATCTATCAAAATATGCTAAAGCATTTGAGTCCTCACTATACGTGAAAGAAATCCCAACCATGTTGGAACAAACTTTAGGATAAAAGAAGTGAAAAGATGCAATAAAGACTAAGATGGAAGCCTTAATTATAAATGACACATAGGAAATATGCTAAATATGGTTTCAAAGAAAGCAACTGTGAAGATTCACATAGTGTTCTTACTTGTCTAATTATTTATATTGCTGATATGATAATTACAAGAATTGATGAAAACAAAACATCCTAGATAAGGGCGACCTCATCTCATTTGAGAACCTATCAAAGCTCTTTTGTTACTTTTTTGGGTTCTTTGCCATTTGAGGCTTTGTTTACAGTGTCTTTGCTTTAAACCCTACTATTTGTTGATGATGATGAGAATGGAATCGTCTAAGAGAACCTATTAAATCTGAGGATTTGTTGCATTTGTGGGTTTTTGCCAGTTGGTTGTTCTTTCTCTGCTATTCGAGGATTTCTTTTGATACAAACCCTAACTTTAAATTGGTAACTATGAAGATGGCCTCATGTAAGAACCTATTAAATATATGATTATAATTTCCTTTGGAGATTTATAGTGAACAACAGTTTTCAGAAACGGTTTTGGTTCAGATGGTGTTCGTTTGATGTTAGCTTGATGATGTTGAGACTACGCTCATCTGAGAGACATGGTTGTGATGATAGTTCTCTTGTCATCTGAACCAAGGTTTTGTTTGCTTTACACCTACCTCTAAAGCGGTTGGGTGTTTATGGTTGTGATTATCATCATGTGTTCATCTGGGCCTGGATTTGATTTTTCGAAGGCCACTATTGTTTAATGTTATATTTTGCTGATGAACCTGGGTTTGCTTATTTAGTTGAGTAAATTTTGAAGGTTCGGTTGTGTGGCTGATAGATGTACATGCCACTGTTTACTTCGTTTCACTGGTGACATACGTTTGGAGTCCATTATTTTGTGCTCTAATTTGGTATGTGATACACATATACATAGGCCAATGTGAAGCAAACCATCCGTTGGTTGGCGTGGCACGTCCTTTGGATTGCAGCTACAATGGGTTATCTATACTAAGCCTTAATAGATTCCATACTGATAGTTATGGAACATATACTAAAGGAAATAAGATTGATGAAATCAAATTCCAAGTCTTCTATTTGCTCGAGTAATACTGTGGTACTATGCAAAAAAAAAAAGATTCCATCTTTTAACATCGGTTGAAACAAGTATTGCACATATAACTTCTTAGAGTATTCACAACCCATTCCCCATATATATGTGAGTGGATGCCCTATATTATGGGGATGGTTGTGAGTGATTATGAGTGAAAGAGGTAAAAATTTACGGGGATTATACCATGTTTCCCCATATCAAGAGCTACATCTATATCTCTCGAAGGTGTCTTAGCTCCACAGATAGGAACCATATTTGCGGAAACACGGTACAATCCTCATAAATCTTTTAATATTTTTTAAAGTGGTTGTGAGTGGATGAGAGAAAAAATTTAATGATAAATGTATGAAAAAATATAATTTAATTGAAAATAAGAGAGAAAAAATAGTAATGTTTAGTGTAATTATAAAAATGAAAATAGAGGATGGATTGTGAATGCTCTTATATCGTAAATGTTAACATGCCTTATCCAAAATATTTCCTCTAAGTAATTGGATTATTTAGAACTCTCTACACTCGTAAATGCAACTTACTGTTCGTCCTCGTCAAAGTTTAACTTGCCCTTTAATATGTTTCATCTAAGCTTTATGAAAGTTAGACAACCCAAAATTGACATTAAAAGAGCTTAATTACATTAGTAAATGACATTGTTCTTTAAAAGTTTACCTTGCAAGAGAGAGAAAGAAAAACTAACCCGAAAACCATAGAGAGCGAAAACTCATGCTCTTATACATTTCTATGGGTTTTTAAAATATAATTATGTAAACCAATTACTCTTAAAGTTTGTTTTGTAAAAATATAGATTTGTATAAACATATAGCATTTTTTTAGAACACATGCTATATATTATTTTTCCGTGAATCCTCATATAATTTTTGGTTGTTATGCCTATGTTAAAATCTAAAAGAAAAAGAAATCTGTGTTTGTTTGTTGAGTAACAAGAGGCCCAATAAGAGCCCACAAGGCCTTTATTGATCCTTATGATTTAGTGAAGGTTATGGACTCAGGAGTCCGGACGTATGGATTACCCATTACACTCTCTCATTTACCAACGTCGGTGGCCCAAAGCCACCGACTTAGTTTTGAGGTAAATACTTTCATTTTTAATATATAGACAAAGTGGTTAAAGCCTTTGGAGATGCAGGTTCGGTTCCTGTTCTTTTCGTTTCTTTCTTTTTCTTTGTGGGTTCTTTTGATTCATTCAATTTTCTTATATTTTCTTCACAATACTTACCCTTTTTAAATTACCAAATCGTAACGGGCGATACATAATACTGGTTTATATTTATGTTTTAAACTCCAAAACAATGACGCCGTAAATTCATACGCTTCTATGTACTTAGTCACGTTAACGTCGTCATCGCAACGCATATAACAAATTCGCATGTCAGTTGGTTAAAAAAATACATTTTGACGTTATTTTTTGATTTATTCATACGACGATTGAGTTTACTATAAGTTTTGTTTTTAGTACAAAACATCGAAAACGTTAGTTGTTCACCGTTAATTGCACCTCAACGAGTGAGTTTAAGTAAAGTATATGATTTTTTTTTTCACATGTAGGATGTTGTAAGCCAATAAAATTCGAGTTTGTCTATATTTTAACGTAAATTTTATTCGGAAACGAGCAAGATCAAATTAAAACGTTTATGTGCCCATTTTTAACAATGTTTTGGGTTTCTTTACGTTTTGATACAAAATTTTGTAAGGAAAAAGTCAGGTCAAATATAATATGTTTTCATTTGATGTTATAAATTCGAGTTACTTTCCGCGACACACGACGTTGCCGCATGTGTTTTGTTTTTATATGCGCTTTGAACTGGGCCATGATTCAACGTAAATTTTATTTGGAGTCGCGTCAAATATAATATGTTTTCATTCGATGGTATATATTCGATTTACTCTACATTCCGATTTAAATTTGGTTCGGAATCGATGCAGCTCGACTGTATTTTTCACTTTATCATGTCGTGTAAGTCACCGCCGCAATGCGCCCGGGTAAAGAAAACTAGTTATTCTCATTTATAATTGCAATCCTCTGTTGAACTAAAATTCAAGTAATGAGTTGTAGGCAAGCAACCAAGTATTAAGTAGATTTTAAATATGATTATTGCAATATTAAGAAAATTGAACCACAATAATAGGATTAGTTATAATAGAGAAGTATTAACCCAACTTCATACTCATCCTCTGAATAGTCAGATTTATATTAACTATTTTGCTTTATATATTAAATTATGATTCATTTAACTCCAAAAGAATGGTATCATAATTTCTTTCATGGCATATGTTAAAGAATGAACTTTTGTCTAAATATCCTTTAGTCACGCAAAACCGGATCAAACAAACTCTAGTTGGACTCATTCCAATGGTCTTGGTTTTGAAATCATTACGTTATATAGTTGGATCTATAATCGGCGATAAACTATCCCCCTAACTACAACATAGGATTTTGTTAATATAAAATTTTAAAATAGATGATATACAAAACTTAATTGGTCAATACAAATTTTAAAATAGACAACAAAACTTAAAAAAAAAACAATATAATTTAAAGAAAATAGTACTTTCTTAGCATTTAAAGAATAATAATTTTTATGATAACATTCCCTTACTTTGATAAAGTAGTTACTACAATATTAAATCATACTAATCAACCTTGTACATCCAAATATACTTAATGGTTTGAATATTGTTTAATAACCTCTAAAATTTTAGTTTGAATCGAATATTACTTGATTATCAAGAGACAAGATCAATAAACAAACACCTTTTTTTTTGCAAATCTAAAATTTAATTCGAAAACTCATTACACGAATCTCCTATTGATCATACGTACCAAGAATGTTCTCAAGCCCTGTATTTATAAATCTAGCTTTAACTTGTGACCAAAAAATTACATACTAATTATGATATAATTGCAAACTAAACCAACTTGGCCAACTTGATAATTTAGATCCCCTGAGTTCACCGACTTAAATTTATGCCTAGATTATGTATAACACTTCCATCGATCCACCTTTAGTACGGATCTTTGATATCATCTTCTGGGAACACGATAAAAGTCTTATTTATTTTTCATTAGCAAAGAAAATAACAACACAAGATCAACCAAAAAGAACAAAATAGTTTTACATGATGTTTAATAAATATCTTTTGCTTTTATTAGTTTTAGTCATATCTTAATCACTCTTTAATGTGGTAGGCCAACTTACACAAGGGCACCATGTGGGTGTGGGTACACCATTTTCACAACACAAACATGGACTTCTTTCTTGAGATCCCAACAATTTAATGTTCGATCTTTTACTTGCATTTGTTATATAATTTTTTATACATTAAATTAATTAAGAAATAAATCTAAACTTCAGTGACATTTACATGGTTAAAGATCTAGTAGCTTAAGATTCTGATCCAAGGTTGCATATTTGGTACAAATAATGTTGTAAGAACCTCAATAAAGCAACCAAAGGAATAGACTTTATTAATGAAACATTTCAAATTAACAAAAGAAAAAAATATTTTTACCATAGGATCCACATATCTTCACTTTTATAATATATTGTTCGTGATCATGTATTTATTTAGTATTGTCAGAGGTATATTAATTTTGTATTCTCTTTTTAAATGAATGTGAGATCCAATTTATTTATTACATTTAGGGACCAATTTATCTTATAACCATTAGAATTTAATGAGATGGCAAGAACACACAATTTGACTTATGAGGTGTCAAATATATTACCAAAATATATCTAATCATATATGATAAAATTAAATTTTCTAGTTTGGGCGGATGAGAGACACTCTCTTAAGTGGATTATTGAGTTAGTTTGAAACATAAGCTCAATATTATCTTCAAACATGTTGTTCACTAGCAACTTCCAACTTCTAGCTTCTTGTTAACTATTTGTTATTGTTATTACTATCATTATATAAACATATTATTCACAGGACAAGGTTTATGGACGGTAAAAATGATCAGTTATCAAGTTTCTACAACCATCGACTGCCAATCTTTTGTATTTTAAAACTTGTTTTCTTTCATATCTCGTCTTCCTTTAACAACTACTAGGGTGTGTAAACACATATGTAAAACTTTTGTAGGAGGGGTGAAGTGGGTGTCTAAACACATATGTAAAAAATTTTCGAATGCATTTAGGTTTGTGAAACGATTTGGACATGTTTATAAAAGGAAATGATCAAAACATAATTTCAATTTGGATATATAAGCACAATTGATTTGGTTAAATGATTTGAATTTTTTTAAGTGGTAGTGTTTGTATGTTTGTTTTTTCTAAATAGGATTAAATTTATTACATAGCACCATTCTTTTACTTCTGTCACAAGCTGCCATATGTATCCATTTTAACACCGAGTATCGTACATAAAATTTCAACATATGCTCTATTATGGTACATGTGTTCCGCTGGCTATTGAAAGAACCGATAAGAATATTACATACCATATGTGTTCCATAATATACGTAAACCTCCAAATTGTGTTTCTCTAACTGTAAACAAACTCTCAAAATCAGGGTCCACTTACAAACCTTGACTCTAAATTATCCTTGTGTGGCTTTTCTAAATTTTAGAATAAAAGTTTCTTGAAAAACCCTAATTAAAATCAACTTAATGAATTTAGGTTAATTTATTTGTTGCACATTCATAATGAGGAGATTTGAATATTAAACCTTATGGCAATATATGTGGAACTGTGGAAAGTGTTTCTCCTTTAACAAACACATAAAATGTTTAAATCTAGAAGATACATGTATAATAAGAATATATTACTAAGCTTTTTAAATAAAAAAGAAAAATTAATTATTTAGGATGATATATGATTGTCCCATTAAGCATTTTATTGGTCTTACTTCTTACATTTCTTTAAATCCCTATACTCGTAGATATATCTGGTAGACTTAATTAATTAACAATATTTGTTAGCTTACAAGAACATTATTGTTTGGAAATTAATATGTGTGAATCTGATTTCTATGATTTAATTAAGAGAGAGTTACACATCTGATCCCTATGGTTTGAGCAATGTAGTAGGTATGCATAATAAGGTTTTAAGATATACTTTCATTTAGTTTTTCTCGTTCTTATTTCATACATAATCATTGAGGAGTGTCATTTAAGTCGTAATGGTTGGTGGTTCATTTGTGAACTTCAATTCTTTATCATGTTGTTATTTGATGTGCCAAGTGAGTTAATTTTGTGTTTCACTTTCAAGAGTAAGTCTATTTGACTGTTTTCATGCACTTCTTTAAATTTGATTGTTGAGAGTTTCTAAAGTATCTAACTTATATGTGGTGTAAACACTGTTTTGAATACATGCGTCTCACTACGTTTACTTCCATTAAATTTATCACTACTATAAAAATAGAAAAATACGAACGAATTTGCAACCAACATAAAAAACATTAAGAATTTTGCAACCGTATAAGCGATTGAAATTGAAATTTTTTTTTGAAATCAATATGTGTAAATTTGATTCTTTAAATTATTAAAAGTTAAATTACACATGTGATCACTATGGTTTGAGCAAATTAATAGGCTTTTCACGTACTTATTTCCTTTATAATAATTGAGATTTGTTATTAAAGTTGTAATGGTTGGTGATCGATTTGTTAATTTCAAATTTCAATGTTGTTCTTTGGTGTGTGAAGGGAGTTAATTATGTGTTTTACTTTCAAGAGTAACTCTATTTAAGTGTGGCCATACACTTATTTAAATTTGACTGTTGAGAGTTCCAAACGTATCTACCTTATTTGAGGTGTAAACGCTGTGTTCAATACTTACGTCTCACGACACTTTTTCAACCAAATCTATCACCACAACAAAAATAGACAAGTACAACCCAGTTTGCAACTAGCGTAAAAAGGTCATGATTTTAGCAATTGTATTAGCGACCGAAATCAAATAACCATAACTTATTAGTCACTAAAACAAAACAAGTCACGAAAATTAGCGATTGAGAAAGCCTTGTCGTTAACTTAGCGACTAAAAAAACATTGATCACATAAGTAGCAACCAGGATTGTTTAGTTGTGACACACTTGTGAAGGAAATTATAGAAAATAAAAAGAGTAAAATATAAATTTTATCCTTTATGTGTACTTAAAAATATGAATCATATCCTTAAAATTCAGTAAGCATACTAAGTGTCTTTAATTTAAGAACTTATCACGTTTTTTATCGTTTCCACTAACATAAGTTAATTTTTCTGTTAGTTTTTCGTAAATGGTCACTTTGCTCTTATCCTTAAAAGGACGAAATGTGTAATTTTTATTATTTTTTAATTTTCTTTCTTTATGTTTTTTTTTTATTTTTTTTACTTTAATTTTCTTTATTTTTAATCACTTTTGTATTAAAAAGCTTATCTTAATTATTAGTAATTTATTAATTTAAATTTTTCTATGAAATTTAAAGTTATTTATAGATTTTTAATTTATTAAAAATTTATTTTCATTTATTCACTTTACTCCCTTTGTAATAAACCCAATAAAAATTAGACAACTCAGTCATTTTTTTTTTAACTTTTTTGGTACAATATTTCTAAGTCATCTCAAATGGTTGATTTATGGTTTATATTTAAAACCGGTTGGAGGCAATAGGATTTTGGTTTATGGTTTGAATTTTTATTTTTAATCTTCAATCAAATGGTTTGTTTTTATTTATAAA
Organism: Flaveria sonorensis; assembly: GCA_025506505.1. NCBI lineage: Eukaryota > Viridiplantae > Streptophyta > Magnoliopsida > Asterales > Asteraceae > Flaveria > Flaveria sonorensis. Next base: position 55,820,443 of record CM046440.1, on the reverse strand, counting down.
TGTAGTGAGAGCTTGTAATCTTGATTTCAAATAATATATACTAAAATGGTTTCTAAACAACTACTTTAAAGTTTTTAAATAAACTAATCCTCTAAACGTTCTATAATTATATGCATTAGGGGTGTTCAAAAATATCCGAATCCGAGAATCCGATTTGAGAATCCGAAAATCCGAATCCGAAATATCCGAATTTTTGGATATCAGAATATCCGAAAATTCGGATTCGGATTCAGATAGTGATTTTCAAAAGTTTTGGGTATTCGGATATCCGATTATTCGAAAACTTAAAAATATTATTTTATTTTTTTTAAATTTTAGAAATATTTTTACTTTAGATTGAGGTTTTTAATTGTATATTGGGACTTTTATAATATGAGTTGGTTTTTATATTATTTTTATAATAGTATATGTCTAAATATTGTAAAAAACTAAAAAATAAAAAATGAATTTCGGATATCCGAATCACTATCCGTATCCGTATCCGAAATTTCGGATATCATCCGAAATTTCGGATACGGATACAGATAGTGATTTCTACTATCTGAAATTTTCGGATATCCGAAATTCGGATATCCGAAGTTTCGTATATCCGACTTTGAACACATGCATTATCATCTATGGTTTTACTTAAACTATCACTAATAGGTTTTTATTATTGTAAATCAAAACCAAACAATTAAAAATTGAAACAAACAATTACTAAGGGTTTTGTTTCGGTTTGGTTTTACAGTTTGAGCTTATTAAACCTTTACTGTAAAAACACTTAAAAACTACATGTCGGCCTTATAACCAAGTATAATATAAAAAGTCACATCTAAAAATCATACAGTCTCTAATAGGTTTCTAATATAAACCGTAAGCCAAAATGTTTGATATAGTTAAAAATTCTTATACCAAAAGGTAATAAAAATGACGGTTAAACAAAAGGATAACTAGTTTAGTTTTTATAACATGAAAAAAAAAATATGAGCTCTGTAATTTTTTTTTTTGTTCAATTAGAAAAGTAAATAACTAAATTTAATAAACAATTTTTTAATAAATTAACAACCTATAAATAAAATTATATTTCATAAAAAAGATTAAAACTAATTAACTAATAATATTTAAGTTAAGTTTACAAAACAAAAATGATTAAAAAGAAGAAATAATGAAGGAAAAGTAAAGTAAATAAGATTAAAAAAAGAAAAAAAAATAAAGATTTGTGAAAATTACACATTTCATCCTTAAAGGGTAAGGATAAAACAATCATTTACATAAGAGTAAATTACAACTATTGTCCTTTAAATATTAACAAAATTATAGATCTTATCTTTAAAGTTTGATAAGTACGCTAAATGTACTTTATTTGAAAATTTGTCACAGTTTCAATCCTTTCTGTTAATTGAAGTTAACTTTTTTAGTTAATTTTCTACTAAATGATATTTTTACCTTTAACTCTTAAAGGACTAAATTTGTAATTTTCATTCATCTTTTATTTTTTTTATTTTGTTTACTTACTTTTCCTTCTCTTTTTTCACCACTTTTATTTTAAAAACTTATATTTTTCTCATCCTTTTCCCTACCACACAACTGCACCACCACACTATACCATCGCCACCACCACAACCACCACCCCCACAATCTTCATCATTTAGAAGCAAGAAAAAGATCATTGTCATTATCATTTCGTCTCTACCCACTTCATCATTTTTCCTTTCCACTGACAAACCCTAAAAAGAAACAAGTTGGTGTTGCTTTCAGAGTTATGGTTATGGTGTGGCTTAGATATGTTTCTTTATAGTGAGGTTAGGATTTTGGTGGTCGTTGTTGGAAAGATGTCGGTTATAAGGATTTTGAGAAGTTATCAACACAGCATAATCATCTTTTCATCATCTTATTTGCTTTTCATTTTGTTGGTTGCATATTTAAAAGAGGGGGTTCGAATTTGAAGGTTCGGTGTAAGGATTACACTTAGAGGCTGATGCAACCAAAGAGCTCTGAGCATGCACATGTGAAGTACAAGGAAGTTACTTCGAAAGATTTAATATAACTCAATGAATTATGCTAAGTATCAAATCTTCCCAAGCCAAAAGACCAAATCTTTCGAAACCAAAAGACCAAATCTTCTGAAGCCAAAAATGAAGTCTTCCAAACATGCTTTTTCTGATCACCTTTTGACAAAAGCTGAACAACTTTTCGTTGCCACCTCTTTCGACTCACCAACTTATATGAGTTGGTGAAAAGTCCATACTTTTGTCAAACTGTAGACTAAGGTCTTATGCCTGTAACTTTATACTTTTGTACTTTTATCCTTTTTGTATTAGATAAGGATGTGAGCTATGGCATGTTATAGTCACTAGTCAAAAGACAATCTACCTTTTGACTTTACATTGATCATGTTGTCTAGATTAGTATTTTAAGCTGGCCTTCAAAGTATGGCCTACTATAGGATGTAGTATAAAGTGTTTCAAGTACTTGTCATTTTACTTTAAGCTTTGTAACACTTTGTAAGAACTTGGAGCAATATACATCGTTCTTGAAAACCATATTATTGTTGTGTTCTTATTCTTGTTCTCTTCTTTACTAGTATTCTTTGTTTCATCATAAGTCGGTTCCCTATTTGCTCTGCTAAGTGTTCTAACTCTCCTAACATTGTGAAACTGTTGCATTGACCCCTTCACGGGTCCTGCAGTCAGAGAAGCAATTGTGTGGGGGGTGAGGCAAGACATGCGGTCATGTTGTGGCAGTGAATGTAGAGTTCAAAGAGGCTGATGAATGACTTGTAGATGTTCCCAACTCATCTGACATGCAATTGCTTCGATCTAGTGTTTCCTATTGAGAGACTTGCCGAGAAGGGAGCATGGTGGGTCGGCCGGTGAAGAAAACCGGAGGCTTCTCCAGCTCCCATAAGTGATTGTTTTTAGATGAATGCCATTGATAGAGACAGTGATGGTTGTGTGTAGCCGGATGGTGAGATAAATTGAAGATGCAAGGTTGAGTAATGGATGTGATATAACAATATATTATATGAAATTAAAATAATAATAATAATAATAATAATAATAATAATAATAATAATAATAATAATAATAATAATAATAAAATAAATACAATAATAATAATAATAATAATAATAATAATAATAATAATAATAATAATAATAATAATAATAATAATAATAATAATAAATAATAATATTAGCAACAGGAATAGCAGTAAAAATTATTAACTTCTATTAATAAAATGACAGAAAGTATAATAAGTTTTAAAATAAAGGAGACACTTAGTGTAATTATCAAATTTTAAGGTCAATATCTATAATTTTAAGTTTATTTAAAGGGCAAAATTTATAATTTACTCAAATGAAAAGAAAACAATTATGAAAATTAAAAATTTGTTCCTTTAGGCTAAGGGTAGAATTGATATTTCCAAAAAGGTAACTTAAATTTTTTAATAGCAATTACCCTAAATGACAAAAAAATTATTAATACTATTCAGTTTAAGAATGTGCATTGTGATGTTTAAAGGTAAATGATAAAACCTAAAGCCACTTTTGATTCACAAAATATGAGAGAATTGAAATTGAAATTGGAATCTGAGCGAATTCCATTCAAAATAGTGTTTAGTTGGCCTTGAATAAAATTGAAAATGAAAATTTCTCGTGTACTCATGGGAATTTGAATTCGTTTTGCTACCCATGAAATGTCAACGTACCGTTGGAATGTTAAATTCTGACCATACTACCCTCACCTTCTTCCCTGAAATATCTCAGCACCATACACATCCAAAAATGGTATTCTCAAAACCGTGAAATGTTAAGGGTGGTGGGGTTGCTCATGCAACTCTCACCGCACCACACCACACCACATACCCACCAATCACATAATACCAAGTCATACCACACCACATACCCACCAATCACATAATACCAAGTCATACCACACCACACCACACCACATACCCACCAATCACATAATACCAAGTCATACCACACCACACCACATCACATACCCATCAATCACATAACGCCATGCCACGCCACGCCACGCCGCACCACACCGCATCATACCGCACCGCACCACGCCACACCGCACAGCGCCGCGCCACGCCTCCCCACACCACACCGCCCCACAGCGCACCGCCCCACAGCGCACCGCCCCACAGCGCACCGCCCCACAGCGCTCCGCCCCACAGCGCACCGCCCCACAGCGCACCGCCCCACAGCGCACCGTACCGCGATGCACCGCACCGCACCACACCACACCACACCACACCAAGTTAGGGAGGGGACCCACACCACACCATACTATACCACATCGAATTAGGGAGGGCACCCACACCCCACCCCAATTTATTTTAAACAATAAATTAAACACCATCACCACCTGCCATCCACTATCACCACCTGCCAATCATGGCCATCACCATCTTGACCACCGTCGGCCACCACCATCAACCATAAAACCATCTTTCGAAATCAAAACTACCATCTCACCTGGGACAACCCTAACAACCACCATACAACCGTCGGGCGGCGGAAGCAGCGGTGACGGAGGAAGGAGGAGAGTGTGGTAACCGTTGGTGGGATCGGGTGGGGTGGGTAATGATAGCAATGTTGGTGGTGTGGCTTGGCGTGTACTTGTCCTAAGGTGTATGAATTTTATGGCGTGGGGGACTGGCGACAGCGTTGTCACGTGATGCCAGCCCCCGCCACGTCCTCACAACGATAGCGCCCCACTACCCTAATCAAATCAACAAAGATCAATTGAATGTAAACAACCAAAAAAAATCATAAATCCCATATAAAAATCTAAAACATAACCAAGATGACGTTGAAATTGGTGTTCGATCTTATTTTCATCGAAACCAACGTAAATCGGAACCAATAGAAATTGTAGCCATGAATCAAAAACAACTTAACCCAGAAATAATTCTCGGTCATTCGCCTTTTTTTCTTTGCATGATTCATAGTCGATAACACTCTTCAGGGAATCGAAGACAAATGAAACACGTTACGTTCGAGGGATCTTCGATAGTATGGGTTGTGATCAGGGGAGTAGCTATGGTGTAGCGACTATGATGAGGAGACAATCGATTAGGGTTGTGATGAGGATAAAGGAGTGGACGAACATCTTTCACGATGGGAAAGGTGGATTAGGGTTGCGAGCGACAGGGAAGGTGATGATTGTTTTAAGGGTAATTTAGTAATCTCAATCTCAAACATTCCAATTTTGTTATTATATTTGCAAATCAGACAACACTTCAAATTTTAAAGAAATCCTCTCAAATTCCAATTTCGTATATAAACATTATGTGAACCAAATGACCCCTAAAAATATTATGTTTTCTGTAATTTTATTTATAAAGCATATATAAAAATACTAAAAGTTTTAGAATAACTTAATTCTCTTAATTGTGAGTCATGAATTCTTATCATTTAAACTACTTTAAATACAAAACTTACGAAACTCATCAATATCAAATAAAATCTATTCTTTTAGAACACTGGTAATTAAATTTTCTAAAATTAGGTTGATATAAAATACTTTATTTCTTCCATTCTTATGCATAAAGTAAATTTAAAAAGACTACAATGATACAAATTTAATGTCAAACACATTTGTATTACACATATTAAATAATAATAGTAACAATAATAATAATGACATTAAATAATAATAATAATAATAATAATATAATAATAATAATAATAATATATAATAATAATAATAATAATAATAATAATAATAATAATAATAATAATATATTAAAAATAAGAAAACCAAAACGTGTAACCACATATGAATATTTGCTAGTTCCTTAATTTTAAGTAGAAACTAACTAATAAATTTACACACCAAATTAAAATTTTAGATCTTAATTTGAAACTAAGTATTAAAATTTACAAATAAAAATAAAAAAAAATTATCTTTCACGTATCGCTGTTTTAAATTTAAAATATTAAATTTAGTAAACTTTAATCTAACACATATTCATCTAAAATTCTAAAATTATAAAAGTTGAAGTCATGAAATTACAAAAGTAGTATTTTCAACTTCATCCGTAAAATTAAATTAGCAAGAACTAAAAAAATTTCTTTCTTAATAATAAAATTTTAAAAACAGAATTTAAAAAAAAAATTAATCTTTTCTTGTAATGATCATTTAAAAATATGTGAGTAAATGAAATGATTAGGAAATGTGTTTATTCAGGTAATTTACAAAGAAAAAGAACAATTATATCATTAATAATCTAAATTATTGACTATTTGGTGAATATTAATCCCAATTACTTTTGTTACTGATTACAGTCTCAACCTAACTGTTCGTTAACTTCGCTAGTTTTTTTATAACGTTACATGTGATGTTACTCATGACGTGACATGTGGCATAATATATTATATATTAAAATAAATATATAAATATATTTCTCAATTATTGTGTTATTTGTCTCCAATCTGGTCAAATGGCGACAAAATGATTACATTGAATATTTCAAAAAACGATCTCTTATAAAAAATATTTAAGTAATATATTTATATTTTTAATTGTCAATATCTTATAAGTAATGTTACTTGATACGTTATAAATAACAAACGGAGCTAATGAACAGTTAGAATGAGATTGTAATTCGTAACTAACTTAAAAGTTAGAATTAGTAATGTTTAAATTTTTAGGTAAAATTAATATTGACAAGTCAATAGTTTTGATTAATAAAATATAACTTTTCATTATAAAAATAAGCTAATTTTTTTTTTGAATGACGACTTTTATTTTTGAGTGGCGGTCGTATCTCCGACAAGTTGGAGACCCATCACCCCTCTATGCCTGACCACTACGTTGTCTGAACCGGGACCGCGGGTTCAAAGGAGGGGCTAGGCGTTCCTTGGGAAACCATGGAACCTACTGTCACTTGACAATAGTTGCACCGCTACACGAGCCGAAACCCATTAACGTAACGCACTCCGGGACTAAAACCCGAGTTGGCTCGGATTCAAACTCACGAAGTGAACCTCAAATCTTTATTGCTTTACCAACTTCACTAAAGAAGCTGGTATTAAAAAAAAGCTAAATATGAAGTGATTGAATGAAGGATAACTTTGACCATAAATGTGGAGAGGTACACTCTTGAAATGAGCGGGACAAATAAAATTGAGTTACCTGCCACAAACTCTAGGTTAATGATTAATTTGGTAAACTCAAATATTATACCGGTAAAATAAATAAAATATTAAAATAATAAATTTTATTAATTAAAAAATGATATTTTATAATAGAATACGATTGAAACGTTCTTAATTATAAATAGAATAAAAGTTTTATTTCAAAACAAACAATTTTAAAAAATAACATATTTAAAAACATTTTTTATTATAACTCTCAATTTTAATTATTTTTTATTTATAAAAATTTAGTTTTTAGAAACATTAATTTTAAATATTTTGTTTGTTTTTCTAAAAAGTTTGATGTTTTAGAGAATTTTCTTATTTTATAAAATTTTGTTTCTTTAGAAATAATATTATAAAAAAGATCTATTTCTTAATTTATTAAAAACTAACTTAATCTAAAAAATAATTAAATAATATTATTAGTAATTAATGTGATTATTTAATATGTGAGAGAAGAAAGAAAAATTTTAGTAAGAATGAATGTGTTTGTCACGTATCCCCTAGTTACATTTTTACTAGAGTAAGAAGATTAGGATAGATTATATTTGAATATTATATTTAACTAGGTTAGTATCTTGTGTATATATGATTTGAATAAATAAAATATTAAATAGTTAATAATAAAGATTTATTAATTAAAAAAAAATATTTTAAGATAATATATGATTGAAATTTCGTATGAGTAATAATCTATTAGCTCTAAGACAATGATATCATTGTTTTAAACTTTTGTTTTTTAACTTTTTCTATTTAAAAAAAATTAAACATTTTGTTTCAAAACAACCATTTTAAAAAATATCAGTTTTAAAATTTTTCTTATTATAACTTCGAATTTTAATTATTTGTTTATTAAAAGAATCATTAAAAAAAATTTAAAATATTTTATATTTTTATAACTGTGTGATGTTTTAAAAATGTTCTCATTTTTAAAAATTTATTTCCTTAGAAGATATATTTATAAAAACATCTTTTTTTAATTTATTAAAAACTATTTTTGATCTCAAAAGAAGGAATTAAATAATATCATTAATAATTAGTGTATATATTAAATAGAAGAGAATTACAAAAAAATTAAAATTAAATGGCCTAGAATTATATAAAATGTACTCTTAAAACCTTCTTTTATTATAACAAATAATTTTCTATCAATCACAAGTTATTTCTCATAGTTTACAAAGAAAAATAAGTATGTTTTCTTATTTAATAGATCCAGTTTATATTCTTCTACTGCAAATGCCAAATACGATAATGATCCGTGTGCGAATTCCGAACGCGGTTATCTAAGTCAGAACAAGGTTGGTAATATTCAGTCTCCAAAAGTGGGGCTACTTTAAAATTCTTAAAGTCAAAGTGTCTTTAAAAAACTGGGCCCTTCTTAAAACTAAAAACGAATATAACTATTTTCAACTCAGGTTTAAAAAATTATTATTACATCTGTTTAGTCATTGGTAATGATCATCCATGAAGTATTTTTAGTATTGTAGTTAGTATGTTAAAGATATTCTATTGCTTTAAGTTTAAATATTAATATTAAACTTGTGAAATGTAGTAGACATGGAGGAAATGAATAACTAAAAATTTGGTTTATGAATTTGTTTGATATAAAAAGCAATTAGAGTTCATGTAAGTTAAAATTATATAAAGATATTACAGATGTAACAGAGGAAATTAAATTACATATATGACACACATAAATACTTATTAGTCACGTAATTATAGCGATCTTTTTTTGTGTAAGTTTAATCTCAAAGCTCTTTGTATTTCTTAAAAGCTATCTGAGGTAGCTTGCTTCTTAGAGTTAGAGTTTTTTTTCTAGCTATAAATAAATATTTTCCATTCACAATCAAATTCAGCTATGCGTTTAGGTAAGAAGAAATATCACAGTTTTTCTGATATATTTTTCATTATTTTCCACAAAATAATGGAAATTTTAAAAAAATATATGATAAAAAAATAGGAAATAGAAAATATGCAACAATTAAGTGTGGTGAGATGTTATGGCTATAGAAGGAGAGTTGGCGGTGCACGGTAGTTGGGACGGTGGGAGTTGACGACATCATTAGAGAGTCCGTGATTATTAGCGACAAACCTTTTGCAGCGACAAAACACTTGTGACTTGACATCACTATTAGCCTGTGGTCTTTTGTGACGATAATAGCCGCCCCTATTGATCAGATTCTTCATAGAGATATCACTTGTGAAAATATTTGTTTTCTCAATTACCACTTATAAGAATCTTAGTCCTCAAGTACATCCTTATAAATATCAAAGTCCTTAATTCTATGTTTTCCTAAGTACCATCCGCATTCCCCCTAAAAAAGTTCCTCAATTTTAAGCTAATTTTGTGAGAATCGTAGTTCCTAATAGCAAACAACCGAGAATCAACTTTAATGGCCTTAAGTTAATATCATAGTCCTTGACGCCATATTGTGAAAATCAAGACTTGCAAGTTTCAGTTGAACCCTATCATACAATATCTGTAATATACAAATTAGGTGTAGCATGCTTATATACACGATTTGAGCATATGAGATTGGCCACGCGATTAAACTACCAAATAGATCACTTGCATAAAGTTAAAAAATTAGGCGATCCAAGTACATTTGACCTTATAATGAAAATTTTGTAGTGTGTCCCATATGGGAAAGCTCTACTTAGTCCCCTTAAAATAAAAACACCAAACTGACTTGTGTGACCCAATTAGCTACAAGACATTTGTTCATTTCAAATCTCAATAATTGTACTTTTTAAAGGACAAAATGTAACTTCAACTCCAATAACCCTAAGTCGGTCTATAACATCATTATTGATCATGAAAATACACCTATGATTGTATTTATACATTTCAATCCATACAAACTTGTCTGTTACAATACCACTAGAACGTGTTTCATTACCTTTCATACCATTATATAAGTTGAAAAGCACTTGTGCAAGTATTTTACAAATCATACGTTAAAAGATATAAAAGTAAATTCAAATAGATTTTGTCAACCAAAAACGTTATATAAGTTTTAATTTTTTGAATTTTGTATCTTTCATATTTTAACCCTTGTTTAAATAATATATTTTTCATGACAATTCAAATCTCTATTTTGTGTCATTCATATTGTCTAATATTGATTATAGTTTGTGAGGATTGGATGCTTTATGGTCAAGCTTGGAAGCTGTGGGACTTAACATGTCTAAAAGGAAAGCTAAGAGCTGATGCCGAGGTCTGTGGATTAGGGTTCTAGACACTAATGACGAACCCTCTCTTTCTCATAGATCTGTGCTTGATATCATCGTCTTCATCTTCGTTCTGCAACACTTTGTTGCTGGTGTGATTACTTCAAAATAGTCAAGTGTTTGTTTATCTATGCCACACGACTCCAGTAGCACTCTTGTTCACATTGTGTTTCGAGGTTAGGGTTTAGATTTTTATTATTTGACATATTTAAGTAATCTCAAAGATTTAATGTTGTTTGCTGTTGTTTACATATTATCTATGGCGTTTATCAATTTTTTTATCGTATTATATTTCTTTAATAGTACCTTAAGAATAAAATATTACACCCTTCCTCCGGTTTATTTAATCGATAAATAACCAAACAACAATTGATCTATCATTGGAACTATAAATTGAACCTTCTATCGAAGGGCTAATATATCATTCTTTTATATTAAAAGGTCAAACCGTTATATTTTTATAACATGTATTCTTGTATGTAAATAAGGTAGTGTCGGCCAAAGCGTCAGCTCGCCAGTTGCCATATGGTGGTGCAGTAATTGCCGACACTCCGAATCAACGTTCGACTATTTCATTCCAAATAATATTATACTTATTTATTTTATTTATTTATGTGAAGCAATTAATACCGAAGAAAAAGATCTAAACAGACCCTTTCGTCAACTCCATATTTTCGCCCAAGAAACAACCACTCAAAGTCACACACATTATATACACGCAAACATTTAAACTATATGAAATATTTTTATTACCCATTTATTGAAATTGGATACTAACTACTAAGTGAATTACATGTTTACATGCACTAAAACTCTAGTTTTATATCCGAAGTGATTGATCATGTATAATTAGTTTTCATATTCGTTATATATTTAATATTTATTATAATTATTATACATATAAATATCTTAGGTACATGTTAACATATTCAATTCCTTACATGTTTTACAAAGATACACATGTGTCCCCCCTAATATATTTGATTTATATGTACGTATATTTATGTGAGACTCATACATATGTCATTTGTATATGAACATAGATCACCACATCAATGCTCATATTGCTCAGATGTTTATAATTAATTAAGTCACATTAAATTTGGTAACTTTATTACCTTTTGTGCATATATAAGAAAATTATGAGAAACCGACTAAAAAATAATTATTTATGTATTGTGTATTATTTAAGATTTTAACATATCTATTGAAATAAAGTGTTAATACTTTAATCATTATTCAACTGTGATCATCATCGGTAACAAGAGTAAAATTTTAAAGTGCGACTAATTAAATAAATAGTATGAATTATTATCAGTAATACTGTGAATTATTAAAATCCAAAATAATATTATTCTTCTATAATTTTATGTTTTTAGTTTTACTTAAATATTAGTAACAAATGAATCATTTAGTCTGAATCCCAATAGTTCTAGCTCCTTACACACATATACATATACTACAAGCACATTGCGAAGCATGCCACCATGCGGTTGACCGGTTGTGCTATGCATGCTGTTGTGATTTCCTTCAAGATATTGATTTTAACATAGAAAAGCTTTAAAAAATTCATGACTTTGTAGTTTATACACACAACAACATACGAAAATTTTAGTTTAGACATATTTGTAAGGGTGGTGAGGCACTACCATAACCTCCTTCAAATACCTTAAGGTAAATCAAGAAAGGTCACATATTTTTTTACCTAAATACCATAATTAATAGCAGCATTACGCTAACTACCCTAATCCATTTTTTAATTATAAATATATAATATATTTAAAAACAGAAATATAATCAATTTAATACATTAAATAGATACTAATAAAACCGATAAAACATTTATAAAATATAATAAATTTAAATCATAATACCTCAATATTAAATTAACTACTCCTTGTCTGGTTCTTTTTCATCCTCTAGTCTAGGCTCTAGTCTAGGCTCGGCCCCTTGAAACAATTCAAATTCCGCTTCTATATCTTTAACAATTATTAAAACAAAGTATTCGACGTGTGATGCCTTGCTCGAAACGCTGGTTCATCATATATTGATGAATCGGTTATATAAGTTTTTATTAGAATTTTATGAGCTTTTTCCAGTCATGTGGCATGTATCTTTTTTTAGATGTTATTGTGTCTTCACCTTCGGCGGTAGGTGGCGATATTCATGAGAAAGTGATGGCTACTATCTTTCGAGAAGCACTCATCTGATGAATCGAGTGGAACGTATAATTTTTAATCCATCTAGTGATATAAAAAAAATTGAATTGAATTGAAAAAGGTTTATAGAAAGGAGAATGGAGAAAATTCATTTAGTATTTTGGTGTGTAAAAGGATATAAGATGTAATTAACGGCACTAATTATAGCTAAACTTTGACGTAATTAATCAACCCTGTCATAACCAAACATATTTGACCCTAATTGAAACTAATTGTTTATAATTATTAAGGGTATTCAAAATTAGATATCCAGTTTTCGAATATCCGACTTTGGGATTTTCGAAAATTTTAGATAGTGGTTTTCAATATCCGAATTTTTATCCGAAATTTCGGATATCTTAAATTTCGGATATTCGAAATTTTAGATTCGGATAAATAGATATCAGAATTCCTAAAAGCTATGTATTTTTTTATAAATTTTTCATAAAAGTTTAATATCTTTTATTAACAAGACTTTTGGATATCCGAATTTCTTATAAAAAATATTTGAAATATCCAAAATATCAAACTAATACTTATTTTTTATTAAATTTTATAAAAATATTTTGGATATTTCGGATATCCAAATATCCGCAAATTTCCAAAAATACAATTCTAATCCGAATCCAAAATTCGGATATCCGAAATTTCGAATGTTTCGGATTCGGTTTCGGATTCGGATATTTTTGCACACACCTAATAATTATAATTCATAACAATATTTATTATTATTTTTAGTATCTTATTATTATGATTAGATTATTATTATTATTATTATTATTATTATAATTATTATGAAGTATTATTATTATTATTATTATTATTATTATTATTATTAATATATTTTAGTAGTTGTTGTTGTTGTGCTGTTATGTTGCTGTTGCTGCTATTACTGCTGCTGCTGCTGTTGTTGTTGCTGTTGCTGCTGCTGCTTATAATAATATAATAGCAATAACAGCTACATAAACTATTTATCATAATAATAATATAACTATTATAATAATAATAATAAATAATAATAATAATAATAATAATAATAATAACATTATTATTATTAGTAGTATTATTATTTTACTTTTACTACTATAGTTTTTTAAGAATCATATAACCCTATAACGATAACAAGTTATCGCCATGGAGGTCTGTAATGGCGGGATTGTTTTCCTCCAAGATATTTCAAAATAAAAAAAAAAAAAAGGTTTTCACCTATGGCGACTAGGTTACACCCAAAATTATAAAATTAGAGACTTATATTAAGGGAAGGGTTCAAATAAATAGGGTTATAAAACTAAAAAAGGGTTCTAAAACTAAAAAAATATAATAAGTAATCTCAACTATCAATCTGTTTAATCAACCGTTGAGATCAGATTGTAAAAAAAAATATTGTTAGATAGATAGTTTAATAATAATAATTTTTATTGACTTTTTACAAGTTTTGTGACATCCGGTAATTTTTCGTTACCTAACTCCGTTAGTTCCGTTAGGTCTTGCATACACGTGTCGTGAGCACACACTAGTTGTCGTTGAACTTTGGTGACGTAATAATAATTAATAATGATTATCTGATAATAACTTGATTAATAATATTTTATTATTTGCGGTTATGTGATTTATAGATTTAAGTTTTTATTGTGAATTATCTTGTAACGTGTTAAGTTTATATATATTTCATGTGTTTGTTATTAGTGGAAAATATAAAAGATTGTTATTGTTAGTTAATAATGTTTATGTTTTGTAGTTAAAATTGTTAAAAAAATGATAAAAGATTAACTTTTACAAAAGGTGGTTAAGGAGGGTTTATTTTGTAATTACCATTTAACTTAATATTACCAAAAATTAAACCCTAGCTGCAGGACCGGGTAAGGGTACTAAACACTTAGTTTCACACTGAGAAGAGATCTTAGATCACTTAACAATTCAAATATGGAACTGGTAACTAGATACAGATGATACTTAGAACACAAGTAAATTAAAGAGACAGAACTAAGAACAACACAAGGACACAAGATTGGTTTTTAAGGATGTTGTATATTGATCTCAAGTTCTTTTACAAGTGTTACAAAGCATATTGAAATTACAAATACCTGAGATACTTTATACTACAACCTATAACCGTCACTTACATGTAAAGACAGTTGGGATTTGACTAATCTAGATAACAAGATCAATGTACAGTCAAAAGGCAGATTGCCTTTTGACTAGTGACTATGACATGCCATAGCTCACTGACTTTTCCTAATGCAAAAAGTCTACAGGAACAAGTAAGGTAAGTTACAGACAAAGACCATTCCTATTTTTTGATAAAACATAGGAGTTTCACCAACTTGTGTAAAGTGGGAGAACCACCAGAGTAGGCAGCGGAGAGTGTGTCAGCTTTATCAAAAGTTGATTCAGAGAAAGCATATTTTCTCTGTCCTCTAAAGAAATCAGTCTTCACAGCTTCGGAAGACTTTGTCTCTGAAGCTTCGGAAGATTTCATCTTTGGCTTCGGAAGATGCTGGTCTTTGGCTTCGGAAGATTTCACACTTAGAATATTTTTCTGTTTGAGTGTGAAACTTCCGAAGTAACTCCTTCTGAACTGTTAGCTTGGAAGATCTTACACTTAGACACATTTGAGAGTGTAAGACTTCCAAAGCTAGTTCATCTTTGTTCCTTAGTGCATGCATGGAAGACTTGGTTGTTGTGGCTTGTTGGTTGCATTAGTCTCATAATCTTCAGATGATCTTACAAACTCCCCCTAGACTGATGCTACCAATAGAGAAGTTCTTTAGATTTTGATAGTCCACATTAGGATCCTTAACATACCTTTCTTCATCATTAGGTCTGGATCCTTTAGACTAACATAGAACCTTCTCATGTTAAAGAGATCATGCAGAGGAAGATTGAGCATGTCTTCTGAGGAATAGACATGCATGCCTTCCTGATCTCTTATGACATACCATCTGTCTTGACCTTCATCATAAGACCATGACATAATTTATCTTCCAACAGCAAGAGGCTCTACTATGATTGAAGTTTGTTGAGAGACCTCTTCATGCACTCCCTCAGGATGCTCTGACTCATCATGAGATGGGAGGTGGATGCCTTTCTTCTTTTCTCTTTGAGGTTGATCTTCTGGCCATCCTTTTTCTTCTCCTGATGATTTTAACTGAGAGACTGGTCTTGAGTACCAGGTTGTTCAGTTGAGTTCCCCTCAGTTGGGATCTCCTCTCTCACAGGTTCAGAAGGAGAGAGAGGAGGACCCTGCTATGGATCAGAAGATGAAGTGGCTGAGATGTAGCTCTAGGTTCAGGTTGTGTTGTCTCAAAGGGTTCAACCTTCACCTCAACTTCAGGTTGAGTGGACTTGGTGGAGAATGCAAGTCCACCAGCTCTCCTTCTTTATCTTCTGCTTGATTACCCTGATATGCTCATCCATTATGGATAGAGACATAGGGCCAAGCATCCTTTCGGAGAATCCATACAGCCTTAAGAAGCTCATCATCCTTTGTCTGTCAGCAGACTTCTTTTGGCTTTTATGGATGATGGCCCTTGACTTTGCAGCTTCTTCCCTTAATCTTTTCTTTTCAGCTTGTTTTCTCTTTTAGCTTTTTCTTCCATCTGCTTAATGTATTCAAACAATATACTCAGATGGTAAGGGAAGAAGTGCATTTGCCTGATAGAGACCTGTAACACTCAGGTAGATGATCATCTTTATCTTTCTTCTTAGTTGCTACCTGAGGTTGTTCAGTGGCTATAGTCTCTGGCTCAGGACTTTCTTGAACTGGGGAGAGGACAGGAATGTTCTTGTAGAGTCTTTTAGCCTCATTTCTTCTTGTCTTGAAGAGTAGTGCGACATCCTCTGCTTCCTCTTCTCCTTTGACAGCTCTGTGTCAGCCAGTTCATTCAGCTCATCTAAGGGAGAGAGATGAGTCATCAACATTATAGTTTCTGGTTCCCAGGTAGTTAGCCTAGCTGTTCTAACTCATCTTCCTGAGTGTTTAGCCTGGGGGCAGCCCTGATTGCAACTTCCATAAACCCTGGGGAACCACTTGAACTCTCTCCCTAGCTTCCTCTTCCTCTCTCTCTTCTCCTCCTCAATCTCCTCAGGAGTCATTTTCCTTTTGCCTTTTCAACCACAGGCTTTGGTGACTCAGGCTGGAGAGAGCTTTGGCCTTCATTGCTTGGTTCAGTTGTCAAGCTCTGGCCAGAGAGAGGTTGTGAAACACCATCACCAGCTGGTGTTTCACTGAGGGTAATAGGTGCAGAGGGAGATCCTGTCTCAAGGTTCACAGGTTCAACCTCTGGCCTTCAGTCAAGGTTTTCCCTTTGAAGCTAATCTTCGGGTCTACCTCAACATCCAGTTGACCAAAGATCTCACCTGCTAGCCTCTGTCTATATAAATTGATCTCAATTTAAACTCCTCTAGCACCCTGTCTTGGATTCTTTCTACCAATCTTGCTGCTTGTCTGTTATTGCTTGGGTTAACAAGTGGCAGATCTACCAAGTTGATGCTCTATAGAAACTCAGGTGTGAAATGTTGAGAACTTCTAGTTGACCCTGAGCTCTAGAGATCATAAGAGATCTCCTATTACTGTCATACCCCCAACCCTAGATTGGGTTCTCAGAAGGGGCAGACATTGCTCTTGGTATTCCCTCCTCAAACAGTTGTTGAATGAGCAAATGTAGATCACTGTCTAGAGGAGGTTGCTGAGTATGAACATATGCAAGAGAGGATGGTGATTCCTCTATGTCCATACTCTGGGAAGAACTCCAAGTTCTGTGATTGTCAGAATTTTCTCCCCCTTTTTGGTAGCATCACCCTCTTGCATAGGTGAGCTGGGAGTTGATCCATGACATCCACAGGTTCTTGTGGACCTGGATGAGTTGTCCTCATGGGTCTCTCAGCTAACTTCCCTTGAGATCGGTGATCTCAAGTTGCTGGTCATTGACCCTCTTTGTAAGATAGTCACCTGAGATTCCAGGTGAGCTATCTTTGAAACAAAATAGGTGCAAAGATGTGACAGTTTGTGCACCTTTTGTTGCAGACTCCCCTCATCTTCAGATGAAGAATCATTGGAGGATGAGAGAATTGGACCTAAGTCTTCTTCCTCACCACCAGCATGGGTTTCTTGGCTGCTAGATTTTCCTTGCCCAATGACAACTTCCAGAGAAGTGTCAAGAGGCTGGGTTGCCATGGTAGAGGTCCTAGTGATGTTATCACTTGCAAAAGTGATAGCCTCTGCCATATGGATTTCCTGAATAAGTTCAGGACGATCCACCTCAGTAGGGGTTTGCTGATGTGGGCTAGAGATGGGGGAAGCAGGAGTACTTATCTCTCTTGAGTGTGGGAAGAGAGGAGAGACTCATGGTACTCACTGAAGCCCAAATCTTCGTCAGAATAGAAGTCAAGGCTTGAAATGGGGCGGTTTAGATCAAGAGGTTGGGGATGGTAGCTTTCCCTAGAAGGTTGATCACTAGAGTGTTGAGACTCAGAGTGATGGCTTAAGGCTGTTTGTGGGGTTGTGAGCTCATCAGGCTGAGCATGAGGAACCTCAGCACTGATTAGTTGAAAGATGGGAGTGGTCTGCTCCTCAAGGGAAGTGGGAGATCTAGATTCCACTTCCTCCTGCATGGGTTCTAATATGGGGGCCTGCACATGCTCAATAGCAAGTGTAGGGGTTCGTTTGGATTTTCTTTTGTAGGTGATGGTGATGGTAGGCTGTGTTTGAGGTGGGTGAGAGGTAGAGGGTGTAGGTTCATCACTAGTTGGTGCTGCTAGGATGTCACCCTGAGCAACAGCTCAAACATTTTTGGGAAAAGGGCAGTTTCTACCCCAGAGAAGCCAACAGTTGGCTTCTTCAAGATTTTGAAGATGCTGGGCCTCATTTGTCTTATTTTAAGAATATTACCTGTTCCCCTCAACTGTGGTCCCAACTCACAGTTGAGAATGTGTTGAACATACCTAGGAAACATGTAATACTCTAAGGAGTCCAAGTTTGCAAGTAAATTAGTGTATACAAACTGAGAGTACCTGAACTTGACCCCTTGTACCATCCCATGGACTATAAAGGAGAGGTCTTCTGGAACTTGATCCCATCATGCTTGTTAGAAAGGCTGTGAATGACAATATGGAGGAGGTATTTCCATTGAGATGAGACCTTCCCCTTCCTGAAGGTTTTGACTGAGAAGTCACCTTCATAGCCCATCTACTGAAAGGAGTGGTTGACATCAGATTTGGGAAAGGACAGCTCACCTGCTTCATCATCCAGCTGCAAATAGGTGTTTATGATGGCCGGAGTGATGAAAACTGTCCTTCCCTGCACTGTAGCAGACAGTGCCTTCTCCCCGTCCATGGTGACCTCTTGACAGGTCCTCCATAACTCAAGCAACTGATCCTCATAGAGAGGAGGATCAATTGTAAGGGAGGTGAAGTAGTGAGACGAAGAAGGTACCTACACACATCTGAGAACCTTGGATCCTTCTCAAAGTGTAACAGGGAAACTTGATTGTGTTGCCTGTGTAGGTGCATGGAAAAATCAGGGTCGTTGCGACGATCAAGGTTGGCCATTTGAGGAAGCTTTACAGTGAAGAAAGAAAGAAAAAGATGAAATTTAGGGGTAAATTTAGGGTAAGGATCAGTGAGAGTAGAGAGACGAAATAGAACCGTTTGGAAGATATATGATGTGGATTTGAGACAAAGTTATGACAAAAATATAAACTTTGAAATCCGCAAGTGGGTCCTACTTCTGAAAAAGTGCGCCCAAAAAGTTAGTTTTCTTGGAAGTTGTAAAACTTCCGAAGACAATTTTGGCTTCGGAAGCTTTATAGCAAAGCTTCCAAAGGCAAGTTTTGCTTCGGAAGATATTTCAAAGAATTTTGAAAATTTGGCTTCGGAAGAAGTGAACAAGTCTTCCGAGACTTAGTTTCTTTCGGAAGATATTGTTCTTTGAATGCATTTAAGTGCTTATATACAAATTTAAGCTTCGGAAGATACTCTAAGAATTTCTTTCGAAGGTAAATCTTAGATAAGCTGTTAAATGATTTAAAGACATAAATTTCTTCTGAAGACAATTTGAGTTCTTCCGAAGATAAATTTTCACAAATTTAAGGAATATCAGTTAAAAGTTAGTTTTCTTCCAAAGAGAACTGGGCTTATGAGGTGATCTAATAAACAACTTAGGACACACAATTTTAAGAAATAAAGTTGATTAAGTTATTAACGAAAATCTATTCAAAGTTAATCATCCCAATAGCTAATACAAGATATTTAAATCTTTGTTCATCAAATGCCTTTGTGAACAGATCAGAATATTGTTTATTTGTGTTAACTTTGATTAGTTTGATCAATCCCTTTTCAAAATTATCCCTAATCAGATGATACCTGATATTGATGTGTTTGGTCCTTGAGTGCTGCACAGGATTCTCTGTAATAGAGATGGCAATGTTGTTGTTTATGTGGATGGGAGTCTCCTTGAAATTGAACCCATAATCTAGCATCTGATTCTGAATCCAAAGCACTTGAGCACAACAGCTTGTAGCAGCAATGTATTCAGCTTCAACAGTTGATGCAGACACACAGGATTGCTTCTTGCATTGCCAAGAGACTATCCTTCCACCAAGGAATTGACATCCCCCAAATGTAGACTTTCCAATCATGTTGCAGCCACCATAGTCACTATCTGTATAAGCATATAGATTAAAGTCTGAATTCTTTGGATACCAAAGGCCTAGATTTGGAGCACCTTTGAGGTATTTGAGAATCCTTTTGACAGTGATTAGGTGTGACATCTTGGGGTTGGCTTGATATCTCGCATATATACATGTGTCAAACATAATATCACGCCTGCTAGCAGTAAGGTACATAAGTGACCCAATCATAGCCCTGTAGAGATGTTCATCAACACACTTCCCCTCAAGATTAGGACCAAGGGAGTGGTTTCTGGCTATGGGTGTCTTTGCAACCTTACAGTCAGTCATCTTGAATATTGTAAGTATGTCTTGTACATACTTTGACTGACTAATGAAGATGCCATCTTCAACCTGCTTCACTTGAATTCTTAGAAAGAAACTGAGTTCCCCCATAGCACTCATTTTAAATCTATTCTTCATCAACATCTCAAAGTTTTTACAGAGCTTTGGATTAGTTGAACCAAAGATGATTTCATCTACATATATTTGAACTAGCAGTGTGTCATTCCCTGTTTCTTTGATGAAGAGAGTCCCATCAATAGTACCTCTTTTGTATCCATGTTGACAGAGGTATGTTGATAGTGTCTCATACCACTTTCTTGGAGCTTGATGCATTCCATATAGAGCTTTATCAAGCTTGCAGACATAATCAGGATGATCTGGGTCTGCAAAGCCAGGTGGTTGTTTGATACAAACTTTTTCATCAATCACCCCATAGAGAAAAACCACATTTCACATCAAGCTGGTAGACTTTGAAATCCTTGGATGCAGCATAAGCCAGGAATATTCTTACAGCTTCAAGTCTTGCAACTGGAGCAAAGACATCAGTGTAATAAATCCCTTCTTCTTGATTGTATCCTTGGACAACCAGTCTAGCCTTGTTCTTAATGATAATCCCTCTATCATCCTTCTTGTTCTTGAATACCTATTTGGTTCCTATGACACTTTTCCCTTGAGGAAGAGGGCATAAGTTCCACACCTTCTATCTTCCGATTTGAAGCAGCTCATCTTGCATAGCTTCAATCCAGCTTCCATCCTTCAAAGCCTCATCAACTTTCTTCGGCTCTATCTGGGATAAGAAACAAGAATGTAGACAAACATGGTTGTCATGAGTTTGTCCTCTTGTTCTTACCCCTGTGTCAACATTTCCAATGATGTTTGTGGGATGTGACTTGTGGATCCTAAGTTGAGGGATCACAGCAAGTTGGTTAGACAGATCTAAATTTGAGAAACTCAGATCTGGCAAAGAAGTGCTACCCACCACATCAACACACTTATCAAGAGAAGCTTGATCCAATGAGTGTATTACATCATTAATGTTGTCTTCAATGGAGTGGTTATCAGCATCAAAAAATTCCTGATCACTGTCACCACCTCCAGTTCCTCCTGCATTGGAAGTTCCTTCTCCTGAATTTTGAGCCTCTGAGCTGGAATTTGAAGGCAATTCAGTTGAATCAGTAGTATTTGTCATGCTTGTGCTGATAGATGCCTCAATTACAGGGTTAGTCACTACTGGTGCTGAAGTAGTCTTCTTGGTTGGTCTTCTCAGCTCAAATCTTGGATCAGGATCTTCTGTTGATCTGTTATCTGTAGATCCTGAAACATTCTCACAAGACTTGTTAAAATAGTTGGTAACTAAATCAAGATCAAACAACCAATCTGGACCAGAACCTTTCACACAGGGTGTGTGTTCATTGAAAGTCACATTGGCTGACTCCTCAATGATTCTAGTTCTGAGATTGTAAACTCTATAAGCCTTACCTTGAGAAGAGTATCCAACAAAGTGTCCATCATCTGATTTCTCAGCAAACTTGGCTATTTGATCTTTGGTATTCAAGATGGTGCAAGGACATCCAAATGTTTTGAGAAAACTAATGAATGGTCTCCTTTTGTGCCACGGTTCATAAGGAGTCTTACCATGAGTCTTAACTACTAAAACTCTATTCTACACATAGCAGGCTGTGTTGATAGCCTCTGCCCAGAAGGTGATAGGCAGTTTAGAGTCAGATAACATGATTCTAGCAGCCTCAATAAGTGTCCTGTTTCTCCTCTCAGCAACACCATTTTGCTGAGGAGTCCTTGGAGCACTATATTGTCTTGAAATACCCTTTTCATCATAAAATGTATCAAGGATTTGGTTTTTAAATTCTGTTCCCTGATCACATCTTATGGTTTTGACCTTGTGATCACATTGATTCTCAATTTTCAGAATGAATTCTTCAAGATCTCAGGAGTCTCATCCTTAGTTCTAAGGAAGAAGACCCAAGTGAATCTTGTGAAGTCATCTGTGATCACAACAATAAGATTCCTTCCTAGACTATTACACTGGTAGGGCCAAATAGATCCATATGTAACAAGTGTAGGGGAGTAGTGATAGAGTTATTTCCTTTGGCTTGTGAGACACTTTGTGTTGCTTCCCTTTCAGGCATGCAACACAGTGGTCATCACTTGTAAACTCTTTCTTTGGCATTCCAGTTACCGAATCATTCTTAATAATTATTCATGTTTTTAAAGTTTACATGGCACATTCTTTTATGCCAAAGGAAGACTCATCACTTGCTTTAGACAGAAAGCAAGAAACTTCTCCAGAGGGAGATGTTTCCTGCAGATCCATCTTATACATATTCCCTCTCCTGGGGGCTCTGAGCAGAATATGCTCATGAGGGAATGTTAACCCCGGGCTTGAAATCAATGCACTCATGCTCAGTGAAGAGCATGTGATGTTTTTGGTCACAAAATTGGGACACACTCAGAAGATTGTATCCAAGCTCCTTGACAAAGTTTACCTTCTCAATGCTGAGCTTACCATTTGAGACTATGCCCCTGCCAGTGATGTAACCTCCTGCATCTCCTCTAAAAGCAACTAGCCCTCCATCAAACTTCTCAAAGTTTTGAAGTAAGGACTCATTGACTGTCATGTGCCTGGAGCAGTCACTATCAATGATCCACACATTTCTGTTTGCCTTTGGCTGTCCCTGCACAAAAAGAGATGATTTAGTTACATTTGGAAACCCAAGCCTCATTGGTCTTGGGCTTGTTAAAATGAGTTGAAGGCAATGAAACAGTAAGTGATCCTATGTTCAGGCTCTGAGGATCATTTGCTGATGAAGAATCTTCAGTCACATGGTCCTCCTTCATCTTCCACACCATCTTTGAAAAATTTGGCTTGACCTTCAAGGCTTCGGAAGATTTTGCAGCTTCAAAAGATTTGGAGACTAGACCTTCGGAAGATCTTGCTTTCACTGCAGCAAGCTTCAGTACTTCGGAAGCATTCCTTTCTTTCGAGACCAAATTTTCTTCCGAAGGCAATTTTTCACTTGCCTTCTTCTTCATTTTGGAGCTTCCGAAGAAAACAGATTTTCCTTCCAAAGCTAGCTTTTCCTTCATCTTCCCAGAAGCTTCTCTTTAAACATGTGGATAGTGCTTTTGGGATTGTAGATACAATCTTAGCCAGATGGGAAGTACTACCACACATGATGTATTCCATTTGCTTCCTTCTGGGAGTCTTCTTCTGAGAGCAAGACTGAACTTGAACACTTTCCTTCTCCAGCTTCTTCTTCACAGATGATGTAGCAATTTCTTAGGGAGAGACTTGCTCTTGGAGGAGGATGGTTCAGACTGTGTAGCAGTGGTACACAGCAATTCAGCCTTCTCTTTACTGGAATGAGTTGGAACTATGCTAAAACTCCTGGTACTAGAGTTTGTAATTGATTCTCAGCCTTTACCACTTCAAACCCTGCAGAGATAAACACTTATTTCTGCTTGGAGTCAAAAGTCGCCTTGATCTCTTGAGCCTTCATTGATCTTCTCTTTGCTCTACTGATCAAGTTCTTCCTCTTTGTCTTTGTCATACCAGCCTTCTTACTCTCCTCAGGAGCATGGTGACCTTTTTTGGATTGACTCTTTTCACTCATTTCAGAGTCATCCCTCACCATCTCCTTTTCATCCTCTTCAACACTAGGGTCTATGAGGGGAAGCTCATCTTCACCAGTTCCACACCTTGGAGATCTTACAGATAATAGAGTGTGTAGAGGAGCTATCTCAGTAGATCCCAGTCCCTGCTTATTCTGATAACAGACTTTTGCATGCAGAGATAAGGATATGATGTTCTTGAAGGTCTCTTCTTCAAGAACACATTTTTCAGCCTGGGCTTTGCTGATCACAAGCTCAGCCTGGCATTCAGTCAACTTGGTAATAAGATCTTTAATTTGAGTCCTTTAATTTGTCTGCTCATGTTTAAGAGTTGAAACTGTTTTCTCTAGATCTTTTATCTTAAGTTTATAGTCATTTTCAGCTCTTTTAAAATCAGCTTTTAGGATATTCTAGGACTCAATATCAGATCTCATTTCTAAGTTGTAGGACCTGTATCTATTCATTTTTAGCAATACATTCAGGAGAGCAAAGATGTTCTAGTACCTTAGCCTCATCATGGTCAGCCATGAGTGCCAGATTTGGTGAAGCATCTTCAGCCTGAAAGCTCCAGTCAAAGCCTCCTTCTTCAACAGCAACAGCAGCTTGCTGTCTTGGCTTCTCATTCTGGTGTCCTCCCTCAGTGTAGTTTGGCTTGGATGATGCTTGGCCACCATTTGACTTAGGTGCCTTGCATTCTCTGGCAAAGTGATCCATCTGGTTACAGTTGTAACACTTTATTTTGCTCTTGTCCAGTCCAAACTTGCCACTGGCAGCATTGTTAGGAAACCTTCTCCCTGTCCTCTTGTAGAATTTTTTGGCTCTGTGAGTGAGAAGAGCCATCTACTGGACTATCTCCATGTATTTCAGATCATCTGGATGGATACAATCCAGGTCTTCAAGAGTGAAAAGAAAGTTGCTTGAACTTTCATCAGTAAAGACAAAGGCTTGAGAGTTGCTTGTCTCTTGGAAGAGACTTCCTTGGATGTAGCTCTCTCTGGGTGTCTCTGGGAAGGTGATGAAAGGACCTTTTTGTGAAGTTTCAGGGTCGCAGATAAGATGATGTTGTGGTTCTCTACTATCCCTTTCACCCACATGAAGGGCTGAACTCTGGTGAGTATTGGAGTTACCAGATGAATTTTGCATGTTCATCTCTATCTGGTATCCACTGAGTATCCCATACAACTCAGTGAGAGTAAGGGTCTTGAGGTTTTCAGTCCTCTTAGTGACCACACAGTAGTGTGTTCATTGTTTGGGAAGAGAGGACATGAACTTCCTAACAATATCCCTATTCTTAATAGTTACTCCAACATCAGCCAGAGTGTCCACAATCTCAACATACCTGAAATACTATTGAGTCATGGTTTCACCTGTCTTGAAGGTGAAGTTTTCAAACTGCTGCTTTAGGAGGTCCTTCTTGATCTCCTTGGCTTCATTGGACCCCTCATACACCAGTTTCAGTGCATCCCATAGCTGTTTAGCGGTCTTGCACTTATTGAAACCTCTGTAGATGGAGTTTGGAAGAGCAGTTTGGAGGGCTGTCATGGCTTTCTGATCAATATCAATCCTTTTCCAGTCTTCATCAGAAAAGTCAGTCCTCTCTTTTGGTATCATGCCACCACCAGCAGCAGCTGAAGAGGTGCATGGTACATGAGGTCCATTGACAACAGACTCCCACATCCTGGAATCCTGAGACTTGATGAAGCCTTCCATTCTTTGGAACCAAGTGTCAAAATCCTCAGGAGTGATCAGTGGAGACTTTTTCATAGTTCCAGTTTCCATATCAGCCTTAGAGATAGCTGCCATTTGAAGAGTTAAGTGATATGTGAAGCTAAGAGGATTAAAGATGGTGAGATCTTACAATCAAGAGCCTGAAAGCTCTGATACCAATTGCAGGACTGGGTAAGGGTACTGATCACTTAGTTTCACACTGAGGAGAGATCTTAGATCACTTAACAATTCAAATAGGGAACTGGTAACTAGATACAGATGATACTTAGAACACAAGTAAATTAAAGAGATAGAACTAAGAACAACACAAGAACACAAGATTGGTTTTCAAGGATGTTGTATATTGATCTCGAGTTCTTTTACAAGTGTTACAAAGCATATTGAAATTACAAGGACCTGAGACACTTTTATACTACAACCTGCAACCGTCACTTACATGTAAAGACAGTTGGGATTTGACTAATCTAGACAACAATATCAATCAACAGTCAAAAGGTAGATTGCCTTTTGACTAGTGACTATGACATGCCATAGCTCACTGATTTTTCCTAATGCAAAAAGTCTACAAAAACAAGTAAGGTAAGTTACAAACAAAGACCATTCCTATTTTTTGATAAAGCATGGGAGTTTCACCAACTTGTGTAAAGTGGGTGAACCATCAGAGCAGGCAGCTGAGAGTGTGTTAGCTTTATCAAAAGTTGATTCAGAGAAAGCATATTTTCTCTGTCCTCTGAAGAAATCAGTCTTCACAGCTTCGGAAGACTTTGTCTTTGAAGCTTCGGAAGATTTCATCTTTGGCTTCGGAAGATGCTGGTCTTTGGCTTCGGAAGATTTCACACTTAGAATATTTTTCTGTTTGAGTGTGAAACTTCCGAAGTAACTCCTTCTGAACTGTTAGCTTTGGAAGATCTTACACTTAGACACATTTGAGAGTGTAAGACTTTCAAAGCTAGTTCATCTTTGTTCCTTAGTGCATGCATGGAAGACTTGGTTGTTGTGGCTTTTTGGTTGCATTAGTCTCATAATCTTCAGATGATCTTACAAACTCCCCCTAGACTGATGCTACCAAAATAGAGAAGTTCTTTAGATTTTGATAGTCCACATTAGGATCCTTAACATACCTTTCTTCATCATTAGGTCTGGATCCTTTAGACTAACATAGAACCTTCTCATGTTAAAGAGATCATGCAGAGGAAGATTGAGCATGTCTTCTGAGGAATAGACATGCATGCCTTCCTGATCTCTTATGACATACCATCTGTCTTGACCTTCATCATAAGACCAGGGAAAATATAAAAGATTGTTATTGTTAGTTAATAATGTTTATGTTTGTAGTTAAAATTGTTAAAAAAATGATAAAAGATTAACTTTACAAAAGGTGGTTAAGGAGGGTTTATTTTGTAATTACCATTTAACTTAATATTACCAAAATTAAACCCTAGCTGCAGGACCGGGTAAGGGTACTAAACACTTAGTTTCACACTGAGAAGAGATCTTAGATCACTTAACAATTCAAATATGGAACTGGTAACTAGATACAGATGATACTTAGAACACAAGTAAATTAAAGAGACAGAACTAAGAACAACACAAGGACACAAGATTGGTTTTTAAGGATGTTGTATATTGATCTCAAGTTCTTTTACAAGTGTTACAAAGCATATTGAAATTACAAATACCTGAGATACTTTTATACTACAACCTATAACCGTCACTTACATGTAAAGACAGTTGGGATTTGACTAATCTAGATAACAAGATCAATGTACAGTCAAAAGGCAGATTGCCTTTTGACTAGTGACTATGACATGCCATAGCTCACTGACTTTTCCTAATGCAAAAAGTTTACAGGAACAAGTAAGGTAAGTTACAGACAAAGACCATTCCTATTTTTTGATAAAACATAGGAGTTTCACCAACTTGTGTAAAGTGGGAGAACCACCAGAGTAGGCAGCGGAGAGTGTGTCAGCTTTATCAAAAGTTGATTCAGAGAAAGTATATTTTCTCTGTCCTCTAAAGAAATCAGTCTTCACAGCTTCGGAAGACTTTGTCTCTGAAGCTTCGGAAGATTTCATCTTTGGCTTTGGAAGATGCTGGTCTTTGGCTTCGGAAGATTTCACACTAAGAATATTTTTCTGTTTGAGTGTGAAACTTCCGAAGTAACTCCTTCTGAACTATTAGCTTCGGAAGATCTTACACTTAGACACATTTGAGAGTGTAAGACTTCCAAAGCTAGTTCATCTTTGTTCCTTAGTGCATGCATGGAAGACTTGGTTGTTCTGGCTTTTTGGTTGCATCAGCCTCATAATCTTCAGATGATCTTACACTAGGCCCCACCCAAACTCCCCACATTCGGCCGAAGCCTTTCCCTCCCCTCATCCTCACGAATTTTGATCAAAAACACTCAAACTCATTCGATTTTGCTTGGTTCCAATTACTACTACGTGTTAGCAAGTCTAATTCTTGATCCCTACGTGATTAAAGGTTAGATTTTGATTGGTTTTCATGGGGTTTTGATTATGGCCAAACCCTAGTTAGCAAATTGTGATGAATGTCGAAATTGATGTTGGTTTGATGATGATATGATGTTAGTTATGTTTTATGAATGTTAATCTATGTAGATTTTGTAAGAAATCCATGATTTTGTTATCTAGTTTATACATTGCCAAAAGTGGAAACTTTTCTTCATGGGAATTTATGTTTTGATGAATTGTTGATGTTAAATGTATGATTATGAATGCTATGAATTAGATTAGGTATAATATTGATGAATCTATGATTGAAATTGAGTGGTTGTTCATACCTTACTATTAATAGTAACTTTTATGCATGAGATTGATGAATTATGATGAATTGATGATGTTTATCATGTTTAGATGATTGTTATGAACTTGATTAGGTATAAAGTTGATGAATTTTTGAATGAATTGGATGTTAGATTGGTTTTGGGTGTTACTTTCTCAAAAGGGAAACTTTATTTATGAAGTTCATTGGATATTGTTAATTGAGCATGTTTATGATGTTATGATCATGTTAGAATGTTTGTTGATGATGTCTAAGGTGGTAGATTGTGTTGTTTGGGTTGTACGAATACTTGATGCACAACTTTGGAAGTTTAGACTCTTATGGAATATACATGATAATGGATGGTGTATGATGAGCTTTATAGCACTTAAGGGTTTGTAATGTGGCATACGTGAATAACTTGTGTAATAACCATGTATGATGGATTGCTATACTTGATCAAACAAGAATTTAACTTGGCATGTCACCAACGGGTCAAACGGGTCAACTTGGTCAAATGAGTCTTGTTTTCCAAACCCTTGGGTCAATGTGGTTATTGAGCACTTAGGGTTCTTAAGTTTTCTGCGTACACGTACTTATGTACTTGTGTGTTCTAGGTAACCTTTGAAGGGTTGTCTTTCCACTCATCATTAGCTTTTACAATCATTCGTTTGTGCACCAGGTGAGTTCGATGCCCCACTTTTACTTACTTTTCTTTTTGGGGGAGAAAGGATACTTGGTTTTAAAAAACGCTTTATTGATATAACATGTGTTTCGTAAGACATAGTGGGTTATACCATAGAAAGCCCTCACACTTTTAGCTCGTTAATTAAGGAATCTAGCAGGAAATTTTGGGTAGAACTACTGGGTCTGACAATCCCCACCCGGGTGACCGGAAGTCAACGGGTGCAATATTGTCCTAAACTACTAATAGCGACACAACCTGGTATGTCGTGGTGGGAGACAAACAGACAAACATAGTCAGCTTCGATCGTGAAATCACTATTGTTCTTTACTAATAAAATTAGACTAGCTATCTATTTCAATGCACTTGTTTATGTTTTACTAACGCTGCTGCTTATGATTGATTACAAACTCTTGAACTCACCAACCATCGTGTTGACACTTTTAGTATGCTTTTCTTAGGTCGTTTCTAGCTGCTGCTCAAAGGATAACGCACGTGTCAAGCATGCTTTGTTCAAACATTGTTTAATTTTAATTTAGCCTTTACTTACGTATTTTTGTTTGGGCGCGTGTTTTGCGCAGTTTACCTTTAACACCTTGTGTTTGGGTTATTTACAAAAAGCTTCCACAAATATTTTAAAGTTTTAAACTCTGATTTGTTTTAAAGGTTGCATATAGTGTCGTTCTGAGTAAGTAATGACTGAGATCCTGGTTTGTTCACTCACTTCGCGGTAAAACCCCACACTTGGATTTTAAGGGTATGACAGATTTGTATGAGAGCCATTGGTTATAGGGAACTAGGTTGCATACACACTAGACTATAACCACACAGTTTGTTAGTTACTCGTTACTTATCCCTTACTGTATACTCATTGGCATACACGTCACGTACCTCGCAGCATGGCATCGTATTCACGGGGCTCTGGGTAAGAGGCCTACACGTTTTGAGTCACCTCCTCCTCCCCCCGTACCTGATAGAGGATCTAACTAGCCCTGACATCCCTATCCTTCTAAAGAGATAGACTAGGATCAGCCTTTTGCATTACCTGAGCGCGACGCTCCACGGAACTGGAGTTACTACCCCACCTATGTTGATTGCATGGTCTATAGGGAGCGTGTTCCAGCTATAGCTACTACTGGCCCTAGGACTAGGTCGGTGACTGCCTCTACGACACCTACCCTTCCTTCTTTGCGTATTCCTCTAGAGCAGGCGGTTGCAGCTTTGGTTGCTACACTGGACATTGAGCGACAGCGTATCAGAGGACTTACTGACGAGAACTCCACTTTACGACACGAGATGTGTCAGCTGCGTTTACCGGTAGAGATACTTCAGGAGCGACTTTCGATGTCTATTGGTGGGCATCATACCTTGGCTGGTAATGTTTTTGCACTTACTGAGCGCATGTCCGCGCAAGAGCTTCACAATGTAGGGACAGATGATAGATTGACTGAACTAGAGGCACAGCTAGTGACATTTCAGATTACGGATGCCCATGCACTTGGGGAAGACCCCTATTGAGGAAGACCCTGAAGAGGAACCTGAAGAAGAACCGGATGAAGTCCAGAAGTTGGAGGCTTTCTGGTAGTTAAAGATGGAAGGATCTGAGATCGAGGCCTACACTACGAGGTCTCACGAGTTGGCGACACTTTGCCCTGGCATGATCGACCCCCCGATCAAATGAATTGAGCTTTATCTATGTGGCTTGGTTCCAGAGATACAAAGTATGGTGACTGCTGCGAACCTCACCACTATTCAGCAGGTTATTCGATTGGCTCATAAGCTTACTAACCAAGCGGTGGAGCAGGGAAAGCTACCCAAACGAGGCGTTGTGGCAATCGTTCCTGACAATAAACACAAGTGGGACAACTCTGGTAACATGGGATCATCGTCAAACAGCCAACCCCAACAGCATCAGCAGCAACAACAACACACTCAACAGCATCAGCATCAACAGCAGCAAAGAAGGTTTGACAACAACCTTAGTTTCAATCAGTCATCTTCTTCATCTCAGGGACAAGGTGGATACGTGGGTAAGTATCCCAAATTTAATCGATGCAACTACCACCACACTGGCAGGTGTGACAATTTTCGATGCCAGCGTTGTGGTAAGGCTGGACATGCGGCAAAGGATTGCCGTGGTGAGTTGATGAAGAAACCTCAGCAATCCCAAGAAACACCAAAAGGTTGCTTTGAGTGTGGAAAGGAAGGAAACTATAAGAGGAATTGTCCTCAGTTGAAGAAGAACGGAAATGGTGCAGGAAATGGTAGAAACAACAACAACAACAACAACAGCAATGGTGACAATAACGGTGGCAACAACGGTGGAGCTAAAGGGAGAGCCTTCGTCATGGGTTCAGGTGAGGCTCTAAACGACCCTACTACTGTTACTGGTAAATTCCCTGTTAATGGTTGTTTTGTTACTGTATTGTTTGACACTGGAGCCGATAGGAGTTTTATCTCTACTAAGTTTAGTAGTCTCTTAAGTGATATACCTTCTCTGTTGGAATCTAAATATACGGTAGAATTAGCTGATGGTATGCAAACCCATGTTACACACATCCTTAAGGGTTGTAAGATAGAACTTGCTGGGCATACTTTTCACATTGACCTCACGCCTGTTATACTTGGGAGTTTTGATGTAGTCGTAGGCATGGATTGGCTTTCCGACAAGCAGGAGGAAGTAATATGTCGCGAGAATATTATACGTATTCCTGTTGGTGGAGAAATTCTCTCAGTTAAGGGCAAGAAAAGTGGTGCTATGATAGGCATCATATCTTTTATGAAAGCGCAGAAGTGGCTATGTAAGGGTTGTTTAGCTATATTAGCCCTTGTAACTGACAAGCAACCGGAGGAAAAGAAGATAGAGAATATTCCAGTAGTTCGTGACTTTCTGGAGGTGTTTCCAAAGGATCTGCCTGGACTACCACCTCATCATCAAGTTGAGTTTCAGATTAATTTGACTCCTGGAGCAGCCCCGATTGCGAGAGCACCGTACCGGTTAGCCCCGAACGAACTGCAGAAACTATCTGCATAACTGCAGGAGTTGTTGGATAAAGGGTTTATTCAACCGAGCTCATCACCTTGGGGAGCACCTGTTCTCTTTGTCAAGAAAAAGGATGGTACATTTCAAATGTGCATTGACTACAGAGAACTGAACAAGGTTATAGTCAAAAGTCGATATCCTTTACCTCGTATAGATGATTTGTTTAATCAACTTCAAGGATCAAGCTACTACTCTAAGATTGATTTGAGGTCTGGGTATCATCAACTGAGAGTCCGAGAGGAAGACATCTCGAAGACTGCATTCCGTACACGTTACAGTCATTATGAGTTCTTGGTCATGCCATTTGGGTTGAAAAATGCACCAGCAGTGTTCATGGATCTCATGAATTATGTGTGCAAGCCCTATCTCGATCAGTTTGTTATCATGTTTATCGATGACATATTGATCTATTCGAGGACCAAGGAGGAATATGAAGAGCACCTACGTCTAATCTTGGAATTACTTAAAAAGGAACAACTATACGCCAAATTTTCCAAGTGTGATTTCTGGGTACGTGAAGTACAGTTTTTGGGTCACATTGTTAACGAGAAAGGAATACATGTCGATCCAGCAAAGATTCAGGCGATAAAGAATTGGTCGGTTCCCAAGACGCCTAGTGAGATACATCAATTTCTTGGACAGGCAGGATATTATCTGCGATTCATTGAGGGATTCTCTAAGATCTTTCAACCTCTCATAACCTTGACTCGCAAAGGAACAACATATAAATAGGGTGATAGTCAAGAGTCTGCTTTTCAGTTATTGAAGCAGAAACTATGTAGCGCACCGATATTGGCATTACCATAGGGAAGTGATGACTTCGTGGTTTATTGTGATGCTTCTATCCAAGGACTTGGTTGTGTCTTGATGCAATGTGATAAGGTGATAGCCTATGCCTCTAGACAACTTAAAGTACACGAGAATAACTACACCACTCATGACTTGGAACTGGGTGCGGTAGTTTTTGCCTTGAAGATCTGAAGACATTACTTGTACGGTACCAGGTGCACTATCTACACCGATCACAAGAGTCTTCAGCATATCTTTGAGTAGAAGGAGTTGAATATGAGGCAGCAATGCTGGGTGGAATTGTTGAATGATTATGATTGCGCTATCAAATATCACCCAAGAAAGGCAAATGTAGTCGCTGACGCGTTGAGTAGAAAGGAAACTGCTAAGCCCCGATGAGTACGAGCTTTGCAGCTTACGATTAGCACTCACTTGCCTGAACAAATCCGAGAAACTCAAACAGAAGCCTTGAAAGCGGAAAACATTGGATCTGAATCTTTACGAGGAATGGACAAACAGTTGGAGGTAAAAGCGAATTAAAATCGTTATTTCATGGACAGACTCTGGGTACCTTTGTATGGAAACCTAAGAGACTTGGTTATGAGTGAAGCACACAAGTCTAAGTACTCTATACATCCTGGTCCTGACAAGATGTATCATGATCTGAAGGCGCACTATTAGTGGCCTAATATGAAGGCAGACGTAGCTACGTATGTGAGCAAGTGCCTAACCTGTTCGAAAGTTAAAGTTGAATATCAGAATCCGTCTGGGTTACTACAACAACCTGAGATTCCTATATGGAAGTGGGAATAGATTTCTATGGATTTCATTACCAAATTACCCCGGACTCCTACTGGTTGTGACACGATATGGGTTATCGTAGATCTGTTAACTAAGTCTGCTCACTCCTTGGCAATCAAGGAAACGGATAAAATGGACAAGTTAACTCTAACTTATCTGAAGAAGATAGTTTCGAGACATGGTGTAC
This sequence comes from Flaveria sonorensis, assembly GCA_025506505.1. Classification (NCBI taxonomy): domain Eukaryota; kingdom Viridiplantae; phylum Streptophyta; class Magnoliopsida; order Asterales; family Asteraceae; genus Flaveria; species Flaveria sonorensis. The sequence continues at coordinate 55,786,271 of CM046440.1, read as the reverse complement.
CAGTCTCAATTATTTTTGATCGTAATGCTCGTTTCACATCACATTTCTAGCAGCCGTTACAGAAATCTTTGGGTACGCGTCTGGATATGAGCACTGCTTATCATCCGCAGACGGATGGGCAAAGCGAACATACGATTCAAATATTGGAGGACATGTTACGTGCTTGTGTGATTGATTTTAGGAATAACTGGGAAGTTCACCTACCATTGGTGGAATTTTCTTACAACAATAGTTATCACACCACTATTAAGGCAGCACCATTTGGGGCTTTGTATGGACGAAAGTGTAGATCACCAGTGTGTTGTGCGGAAATTGGTGATAGTCAACTAACAGGCCACGAGTTGGTGCACGAGACTACTGAGAAGATAGTACAGATAAGGAACCTTATGCCTGCAGCACGTGACAAACAGAAAAGCTATGCAGACAAGGGACAGAAACCTTTGGAGTTTCAGGTCGAAGACAAAGTTTTACTGAAAGTCTCACTGTGGAAAGGTATGATTCGATTCGGAAAAAGAGGCAAGCTTAATCTGAGATACGTTGGACCATTTGAGATTCTAGAAAGAATAGGTCCAGTGGCGTATCGATTAGACCTACCTGATTCGTTGAATGGAATTCACAATGTATTTCATGTCTTAATTTGAAAAGTGTTTACCGGACGAGACGATGGTTGTACCACTGGAGGAAGTGCAAGTAGATGAACAACTACGGTTCATTGAGGAACCAGTTGAGGTGATGGACCATGGGGTCAAAACTCTTAAGAAAAGCAAGATACCCATAGTCAAAGTTCGTTAGAACTCGAAACATGGACCGGAATTCACGTGGGAACGTGAGGATCAGATGAAGCTTAAGTACCCTCATCTGTTCGAAACGACGATGTCAACCGATGGAGGTAATGATTAAATTTCGGGACGAAATTTCTTTCAACATGGGGATGATATGACAACCCACCCGAAACTCACCCGATTTTTTTGTGCCAATGCAGTAGACCAGTGATGTAACACAACCATGTAACGCAATTTTCGGGACTAAAATTCTTTCAACATGGGGATAATGTGACATCCGGTAATTTTCCGTTACCAAACTCCGCTAGTTCCTTTATTTCTTGCATACACCTGTCGTGAGCACACACTAGTTGTCGTTAAACGTTGGTGACTTAATAATACTTAACAATGATTATCTGATAATAACTTGATTAATAATATTGATTATTAATTTGTGGTTATGTGATTTATAGATTTTAAGTATTATTTATGAATTTTATCTTCTAACGTGTCAACGTGTTATATATATTTCATGTGTTTTGTTATTAGTGGAAAATATACAAGATTGTTATTGTTGGTTAAAAATGTTTATGTTTTGTAGTTAAAATTGTTAAAAAAATACTAAAAGATTAACTTTTAAAAAGATGATTAAGGAGGGTTTATTTTGTAACTACCATTTGACTTAATATTACCAAAAATTAAACCCTAGCCACCCAAACTCCCCACATTCGACCGAAGCCTTCCCCTCCCCTCATCCTCACGAATTTTGATCAAAAACACTCAAACTCATTCGATTTTGCTTGGTTCCAATTACTACTACGTGTTAGCAAGTCCAATTCTTGATCCCTACGTGATTAAAGGTTAGATTTTGATTGGTTTTCATGGGGTTTTGATTATGGCCAAACCCTAGTTAGCAAATTGTGATGAATGTCAAAATTGATGTTGGTTTGATGATGATATGATGTTAGTTATGTTGTATGAATGTTAATCTATGTAGATTTTGTAAGAAATCCATGATTTTGTTATCTAGTTTATACATTGCCAAAAGTGGAAACTTTTCTTCATGGGAGTTTATGTTTTGATGAATTGTTGATGCTAAATGTATGATTATGAATGCTATGAATTAGAAGGTATAATATTGATGAATCTATGATTGAAATTGAGTGGTTGTTCATACCTTACTATTAATAATAACTTTTATGCATGAGATTGATGAATTATGATGAATTGATGATGTTTATCATGTTTAGATGATTGTTATGAACTTGATTAGGTATAAAGTTGATGAATTTTTGAATGAATTGGATGTTAGATTGGTTTTGGGTGTTACTTTCTCAAAAGGGAAACTTTATTTATGAAGTTCATTGGATATTGTTAATTGAGCATGTTTATGATGTTATGATCATGTTAGAATGTTTGTTGATGATGTCTAAGGTGGTAGATTGTGTTGTTTGGGTTGTACGAATACTTGATGCACAACTTTGGAAGTTTAGACTCTTATGGAATATACATGATAATGGATGGTGTATGATGAGCTTTATAGCACTTAAGGGTTTGTAATGTGGCATACGTGAATAACTTGTGTAATAACCATTTATGATGGATTGCTATACTTGATCAAACAAGAATTTAACTTGGCATGTCACCAACGGGTCAAACGGGTCAACTTGGTCAAATGAGTCTTGTTTTCCAAACCCTTGGGTCAATGTGGTTATTGAGCACTTAGGGTTCTTAAGTTTTCTGTGTACACGTACTTATGTACTTGTGTGTTCTAGGTAACCTTTGAAGGGTTGTCTTTCTACTCATCATTAGCTTTTACAATCATTCGTTTGCGCACCAGGTGAGTTCGATGCCCCACTTTTACTTACTTTTCTTTTTGGGGGAGAAAGGATACTTGGTTTTAAAACGCTTTATTGATATAACATGTGTGTTCGTAAGACATAGTGGGTTATACCATAGAAAGCCCTCACACTTTCAGCTCGTTAATTAAGGAATCTAGCAGGAAATTTTGGGTAGAACTACTGGGTCTGACAAGCCCCACCCGGGTGACCGGAAGTCAACGGGTGCAATATTGTCCTAAACTACTAATAGCGACACGACCTGGTATTTCGTGGCGGGAGACAAACAGACAAACATAGTCAGCTTCGATCGTGAAATCACTATTGTTCTTTACTAATAAAATTAGACTAGCTATCTATTTCAATGCACTTGTTTATGTTTTACTAACGCTACTGCTTATGATTGATTACAAACTTTTGAACTCACCAACCATCGTGTTGACACTTTTAGTATGTTTTCTCAGGTCGTTTCTAGCAGCTGCCCATAGGAGCACGCACGTGTCAAGCATGCTTTGTTCAATTATTGTTTACTTTTAATTTAGCATATACTTACATATTTTGGTTTGGCCTCGTGTTTTGCGTAGTCTACCTTTAGCACCTTGTGTTTGGGTTATTTACAAAACGCTTCCGCAAATATTTTAAAGTTTTAAACTCTGATTTGTTTTAAAGGTTGCATATAGTGTCGTTCTGAGTAACTAATGACTGAGATCCTGGATTGTTCACTCGCCTCGCGGTAAAACCCCGCACGTGGATTTTGAGGGTGTGACAAGTTTCTTCATATTTTAAAAATTAATAACTTTTATGTACATCATTCTTTTTTATAAACGTTACACCATAAAAACAAACATTTTTTTAATCTTTCAAACGAGTATCGTATTGTTATATAAAATGATTTTAATTTTTACATTCTTAAGCTATATCTCGTCATTGTGTATTTAGTGAATTTCATTGTATCTTTTTGTTAGTTATTGTGCTTTTATAAATACTATTGTATTTTTCTAAAATGATAAATTTAAAAAAAAAGTATAATAGTGGAATAACATTGTTATGCATCTCGAATATGTAAATCACAATAATAAATAACAACTAATTAATCTAATACGTTAAAAAACAATAACATGATATCTCATTGTGTATTTTTATCGTAATTGTGTTATCTTATGAGTTTTGAAAAAATACATTGGTGAAATAACATTATTGTGTATTTAATCTCTAAAACACAATGATAGACAATAACATGTTTATATAATCTATAGAAACGATGATAAAAATAGCATATTATGTTATCTTCAACAATATAAATTTTGAAAAATACATTGATTAAAATATATAATTGTGCACTTCTAATTGTAAAAAACAATGCTAGATAATAAGTTATGATCTATAGAAACATAACAAACACAAAATGATCTAAAACGTAAAACACAATGATGAATACATTTAACAAATAATGTTAAATATATGACATAATAAACTAATACTTGACACAATGAATGTATAAGACATAATGAGCTGACGTATTTGATACAATAACCAAAATACCATCATGTTTAAAACAATAGAAAGACACATATCAATCTTACAATTGTTTTAGGCTTTTTAGAATAAATATCTTTTTTACTATAACATTACCCATATTTTAAATAAATCAAAAGGTTAAAAATAGAGCTATGGCAACGACATTGTTACACCAATGACGAGAACTATTTTTTGTTGGTACAGGTTACCCTAAGGCGACAACATGTCGTCACTATAGATCTGGAATAGACAAAAACAAAGGTGATCTTATGAGAAGCCTTGTCTTCATCAGGTCTAGTCATCAAAAGGTTTTTTTCTTGCAGGATGATAAAATACTTTTTTCCATTAGTTCCAACAGTCAAATTATCATTGCCAACGAAAATTATAATCATCAACATGTGAGTATGCATTCTTATCTATGTCATTACTATATAAGAAAATGGCTCAATCAACATGTTTCGAAGCTGCAAATTTATATAAATTGACCTTGTGTGTGATCTAAAATCTATCGATACAATTTAGGTTCCTTCCATCTCTTCTTTAAGTTATTCATATTTCTGTTATAATCTTGCTTATCACTTGCTAATTCATTTCCGATAATCTGTATAATATGTATTAACAATATTGAGTAGTTCCAATGGAGCTGAGTCTCGCCATGTTACAAAACAAGTTTCCATCTATACAAATTATAATGAATGGAAAATTATGTCATAAAGACCGTATATATTATGTTTATGTGTAAAGTTAAGGCCTTAAGTGACGACATAAACTAAAACAAATCAAAGAATTTCACTGACTGTTGTGGCACAACGACTAACCAAAGAAAAATGCCACAAAACATAATCTGAACCTTATTATACCCAAACCAAAGGTGTTCAACCCTAAACAACCAAGAACATAAAATATATAAACCTCTTAGCTGATGGAATATCACAATATAATCCATGTATTTATTATTATATTTTGAGAAGATGATAAAGATTATCTTTTCCTTAGTTAGCTTATATTAGTTAGAAAAGTTAGTTGTATTCGTCTTATAAGTTGTATTCCTATTTGAATTTTTAATCAAGTGAGTTTTGTCAAAGATTACATGGTATAATTCTAAGTTGCAGAGGTAATATCTTAGATTGTTGGTTTCAGGCCCAAGATCGTACTCAAACTCTTACCTTCATTACTTGCAATACATACATATAAATAAAAAAAACATCTTGCACCTAAAGAAAAAGAAATTAACTTACCCACTAACCCATTACTCCATTATCTAGATCTACTAATCTTGCTAACTAACTATCACCCACTAATAATTAAAAACATGTGACACAATAAGCTTTCTAATAACCCGTGACCCATTCATCATAACTTGACCCGACTTGACCCGATCAAGATTAACCCAACATTCACCCCCTTAATCTTGATTCGGTTCTCGGTTCTCTTCTTTCTCTTGCTTATCTTGCTCTTTCTTTCTACACCCGGTACCAGTTTTCTTGCTAATCTTGCTACTTTCTTGCTTAATTCGAATCTTTCTTGCTTACTTCATCTTCCTTGCTAACTTGCTTACTTTCTTGCTCGCTTTCTTTCTCTTGCTCGATCTTGCTACTTATTACTTCTTGCTCTTTGCTTTCGTTCGATGACCTGCTTGCTAGTCTTCAATTCTTTGATCAACTAAAACAACGGAGGCTCTCCACCGTTCCAATCGACGCTTGCTTCTGCTCTCTTTCTTCTGCTGTTGGCTTCTGGTCAGCCCATGCTTCATCATACGTCCCAACAACAGCGACAAGGCTGCTGAGTTTTTATTTTCTCCCCTTGCCACTTGCTTCTAGAGACAGCAGCCAAGGCTATCGCCTTGCTTCTTCAAGTTCTTTCTTCCGACTCTCAAACCGCCCTCTTTTTCTAACATTGCGCTCTGATACCAAATGTTGGTTTCAGACCCAAGATCATACTCAAACTCTTACCTTCATTACTTGCAATACATACATATAAATAGAGAAAACATCTTGCACCTAAAGAAAAAGAAATTAACTTACCCACTAACCCATTACTCCATTATCTAGACCCACTAATCTTGCTAACTAACTATGACCCACTAATAATTAAAAACATGTGACACAATAAACTTTCTAATAACCCGTGACCCATTCACCATAACTTGACCCGACTTGACCCGATCAAGATTAACCCAATAGATATGGAGGTGCTGGCTGGTTAAGGAGGTCACAAAAGTTAACTTTGATCAAGAATTTGACTTATGAAGGCAGTGTGCAGTTGATACGAAGAATGTGGGTTGGTTGCTGAGGTACAAATTCTAGAATATGTTCAAGTGTCATGGGATATGTGTAATCACATGCGAAGACTATACTTCACGTAGGATGGCTACAGTAATAATATGTAGCCTTTCAACTTCGAAATGAGACTACATGTTGTGAGATGTGATTGTGACATGCAGATACGAAGGTTATATTTAAACATGGGATCATACTTAAACATTAATCAACAACAATCAGATGCATGGGCTTTATCCCGCTCACTGAGGTATACAGGCAGATGCAGGGTCTGACAAGTAATGAAGGCATTGTTTCACATGCAAAGGGTCGGCCGACCAACTATTTGATGCCTTTATCCTATTCAAATTTCATTTAGCCACATAATCGATTAAAAACATCTATCTTTAGGGTTTGATGTCTACTACATGCATGCATTAACATCCATACATAAAACTATTTCATAAAAGTACAAACTTTATATTTAAATCTAGCAAACTTAATCCAAATTATTACTGTGTATGTATGATCCAAAGCATTTAAAACAACGTATATAGATGGACATCTAGAAATCACATTTTGATCTTGATCACACAAAACCCTAATAGTGTAATCCTTCATCAACTTGAACCGAAACAACCCAAGATCCAAACTTTTTCACGTTAAATAATAACTAACCTTAGATAAGATCGTACGAAGATTAGATCTATGTAAACTATGAATGTAAATATGTCACATTTGATAGATGAGGGGATTTCTATAAGTTCTCCTTAAGACCTGCCTTATTCTTATAAACATGAATTAAATTTTACTAAGAATGTTTGCTGCTTCAAAATCATCTAGAATTCACAGTTCGTTGATCTGAACTTTAAATTATTTTATCAAAACATTACAGCAGGAAACTTGGTATATTTATTTATATCAAAAGCTTATCTTATAAACATCCATTTTTCCTTACAAATATATTAACTTTGTCTTAAAACAAAATGTTAAAGTCTATAACGTTGTGCATATGCATATAAAAGTCCGTGTTACTAAATGAGTTATAGGTTTATATATTACAATAAACTTTTTACTTTTGTTCATAAACACACAATAATCATACATACATGTTCACATGGTTTTCATCACATTCGTTATTATGTTCATTATCTTTCTTTACTTCCATTCATTTCATTCATTTAAGAGCCACCTTTAATATTTTTTAGTTCAGGATGGCGCACTTGCACTTCGCAAAATTTCAGAGCCGTCGCTACAAGAAAACAGCTCTATCGCGACGACAAAAGTCGTCGCCATAGGTTCTATTTGTCGTCGCTATAGCCTATGGCGACAACAGGGTGAGTAGTCAAAGCCTTGTCGCAATAGCTCAAAAATTGGTCGTCGTGATAGACGTAGTCGCCATAGAACCCTGTCGCGACGACATGTTGTCGCGACAAACTCGTCGCAATAAATATTTTTAATTTAAAATTAATAAAAAATGCACCCTATGGCGACGACATGTCATCGCCATAGGTTAGTAATTATTTTTATTTAATATTAAATTAATAATAATTGATTAATTCGTTACGCCTTTTTGAGAAAGACGTTTATGTTGTTCACTTGAGAACAACTCAACCACATGCTCCCAAGACTCTTGACTTTGCCCTTCAGGTGGATTATTGATAGCCTACTCAATGTTATCATAGTCTTCTTGATTTAAAAAATGTTGTTTTGTCATATCACCTGTCTCTGAAAGCTCGTTGGCAATCCATATGTATTCCAAGTTGTATACCTTGCCAGTGGTCTGAGCAACGATGAGCTTCCAGATCAAAATATTCCTGCAAAATAAAATAATTAGAAACATATAAAAGTTATGATTATCAAATTACAAATAAAACACTACATAAATACTCGCCTCTAGAATTGAACAAGGATATCTTGAACGTATCAGAAACTTTATCCCAAGTGGGATAATGAAAGGAGCAGTGGAAACATGATTGGATAAAGCTCGGACAAATAATTGACTGTTTTCTCCAACAGCTTTATATTTTTCCTGTATGATCAAATTGCACAGGAAGTGGTTGGCTGTTGTTTGCAGCCCATTTCTCATATAAGTTTAGATTTCTTCCTTTTGATTTTTTTTAGCTGATGCTATATTGATATAAAAAATTAAAAAGTTAGCAACATTTAAAATATATTCAATTAAAAAGATATATATTTAAAACATTAACTTACATGATTGGCAAGTAGAAGGAAGAGTATATCCATGTCCGTGGGGGTCCCGACCCCCACCGTCACCCGTGTGATCCTGCTACGTACGAAGACATAACCTGCAATAATCAATTTGTGTTATCACTATAAAGATATTCATATGATATTTTAATAAGAAAAAGAATAAAGTGTTCTTAATACATACAATCAATCTGAATTATCACTATAAAGATATTCATCTTCATCTACAAGATCATCATCGCTCTCGTCCTTACTATCATTAATATCTATTGGATCTTTATCTTCTTCATCATCATTAATGTTGAGCATGTGTAGCAAATTGTTATTGTAGCAGCTGCTGAAGAAGAACTAGATAACTATTTCGTATAAACATTTCGTATAATGTGAGCAAAGCCACGATCATGTATGTGAGCATTAATAGTTTTTAAATCCTGTCGAAAAGCATTGACACAATCTCTACACAGGCATTTTGTTTTGCCATCACTGTCGACAAATTTCTTAACATACTCCATAAAGTTCTTAAGACCTTCTAAGAAAACCAGAGACGTTCGATTTTTTATTTTAATCCAACTTTTATCAATTGTTATAACTGTTTCATACACATACATAAACATTAACATATTATCATTCAACCAAAACAATCAAACATTATCTTATAAATCTAACAACCAACAATATCATTCAATCAAACATTATCATTCAACCAAAACAATCCAATTATACTTTTTAACATATAAATCTAACAACCTACAACTACATTCTACCAAAACAGCCATGTTATTATTATTCTTATAAATCTAACAACCAACAACATCATTCAACCAAACATTATCATTCAACCAAAACAATCCAATTATAGTTTTTAACATATAAATCTACAACCTATAACTACATTCTACCCAAACAATCATATTATTATTATTCATATAAATCTAACAACCAACACATCATACAACCAAACATTATCATTCAACCAAAACAATCTCATTATAGTTTTTAACATATAAATCTAACAACCTACAACTACATTCTACCCTAACAACCAAACATTATCTTATAAATCTAACAAACAACAAAATCATTCAACCAAACATTATCATTCAACCAAAACAATCTAATTATATTTTTTATCATATAAATCTAACAACATATAACTATATTCTACCAAAACAACAAATTATCTTATAAATCTAACAACCAACAACATCATTCAACCAAATCTAACAACCTACAACTTAATTCTACCCAAACAACCAAACATTAAACATTCCATCTAACAACCAACAAAATTCAAAGCAAATCTTAAAAAATATATAATCAAACCTTAAAAGTTTAACAATGATGGTGGCTAGAACCCAAAAACATTGTGTGGACTGCTAATCTTGGTGTTGGTGGCTGATTGGGCAGCGGTGGTCGCCTCTTTGGACTGCAAAAGAACCGATTATAGTGGTGGCTAGCTTCAATCTTAGGGTAGGAGGGTAACGAGACAAAAAGGAGGTGCGATTATGGTGATGGACGGGTTCAACTTGAAGGATTGCAGCTTGTGGGTCGCCTGGGCATTTTAGAGAAGAATATTGGGTGTTTTGGGTGAAAAAAAAGAAGCAGATCGGTTTTGTAAGGCTCGTATGCGTCTGGACCCTATGGCGATGACACGTCGTCGCCATAGGGTCTTTTTAATTTTTTTTTTGGCAAATAATTGGGCGGGGGCGCACCCGCGGATCCTAAAACCCTATGGCGACGACATGTCGTCGCCATAGGGTGTATTATTATTATTGTTTACTTATTATTATTATTATTATTATTATATTATTATTATTATTATTATTATTATTATTATTATTATTATTAGTGTTTTATTATAATTATTATTATGATGGTTATTATTATTTATTTATTTATTATTATTATTATATTATTGTTTTTTATTATTAAAGATATTATTTATTATTATTATTTATTATTATTAGTGTTTATTATAAATTTATTATGATGGTTATTATTTATTTATTTATTATTACTATTATTATTATTTATTATTATTATTATATATTATATTATTTTTTTATTATTAAAGATATTATTATATTATTATTATTTATTATTATTAGTCTTTTATTATAACTATTATTATGATGGTTATTATTTATTTATTTATATTATTATTATTATTATTATTATTATTATTATTTATTATTATTATTATTATTATTATTATTATTATTTATTATTATTAGTGTTTTATTTATTATTATTATTATTATTATTATTATTATTATTATTATTATTATTATTATTATTGTTATTGTTGTTTTAATTATTATAAACAAACTTAAATTACCAATGATCATAATTGGATCATAGTTAGCATTTGACGTATGCAATCCACCCTAATTATCATAACCGAACTTATTTGACACTCATTGATGATAACTAAGTATAAATGAACTTAATCTACCATTAACAAGCATAATTTCTCGTAAATTAATAAGCATCATTTCCCATAAATTACCATGCTACCATGGAATTATGTCCAACTCAGTAAGTGAGCTTAAGAGGTGATGTGTAACATGGCCTTTAGATCCTGAAACTATCTTCAATAGAGTGTCTGCCATATGTCTAGCATTGCTAGACTACATATCAGAGAAGCTGCTAATCTACTAGCTAGACTCAAGAGACCTACGAGAGATGATTATAGTATTGATCAGGTGTTGAATGGTTGTCATGTCAGCAAGCATTGATTTAAGATTAGGGTTAAGTGACAGATTAAAGAGGACGGAGAGTGAGAGTTTTTCCAGTGTACGTACGAGAGGAGGACTTAAGTTGGGTGAGAATGATCGATGGCCGGGGATGACTTGTTCATTATTCTGTAAAACCAAGTTTCTGTTTGAAGGACTTGCTTTTTAGATGGAAACAAGCCTTCTCTTTATCTTCATAATCACAATCAGATTGAAGTTGGGAAATATATCGAATTGTATAACTTAATCGACCCTAATCATCATAACCTTTAATGTATTTGATCGACCCTAATCAATATAACCGAACATATTTGACCTTTTTTTACACTTATTGATGATAACTAAGCGTAAACAAACTTAACTTACCATTAATAAGGATAATTTCTGTTAAACTACCAACATCGTGTTTAATTTAACACCAATGATTATAATTGGATAATAGCCAACCTTGACGAATGTAATCGACCAGGACCATCATAACCAAAAATATTTGACCTTGTTTAACACTCATTATGGTAACTAAATATAAACAAACATACACACGGTTAATTAATAATAATATTTATTATATTATTAATATTGTTATTATTATATTGTTATAATTATTATTATTATTAATTATAATCATTACTTTTATTAATATCATATTTAAGAAAATCATTATTATTGTTATTATTATTATTATTATTATTATTAATTATAATTATTAATAATAATTATAATTAATAATTTTAATTAATAATATTTATAATTATAATTATAATTATAATAATAATAATTATTATTATTATTATAATTATTAATAATAATTATAATTAATAATTATAATTAATAATTATTATAATTAATAATAATATTTATAATTAATAATTATTATTATAATTATTAATTATTATAATATTTAAGAAAATCATAAAACTCTATGGCGACGACATATCGTCGCCATAGAGTTTTCATATTGGCGGGATTATTTCCCTCCAACTTATTTCGGGAAAAAAAAAGGAAAAAAAATGTTTTACCTATGGCGACGACATGTCGTCGCCATAGGGGTCACACATTATTTTAATCATTCTAGCATTATTTTAAATAAATCAAAAATAAAAAAAATGACCTATGGCGACGACATGTCGTCGCCATAAAGGTAGAATAGTCAAAAGTCAAACTACCTCTATTGCGACGACATGTCATCGCCATAGGTATCCTATAGTGACAACAACTTGTCGTCGCCATGGACCTGGTCGCGACAGGGTGGTTTTCTTGTAGTGCGTCTTTAGTATTTTTTTATATGTTCAATAGTGGTTTAGAAGTTGTTGATGGTTTGGCAAGTGCTGGGGTTTATAAAGGCAGACGTTGCTCATATGTCAACAACTAGTGATTCAACAACTACTAATGGTTAAGTAGTTTAGTAGCTTCTGAAGGTATAGCAAATTCCGAATGCTCAAAAAAAATTCAAAGGTTCAGAAGTTCAATAGCTACCAAAGCTTTAGTTAGCAACAGCTGATGATGGTTTAGCGCTTTAGTAGCTTTCGAAGGCTCAACAGTTCCTACTATTGGTCCAGCAGCAACTAAACAGTCTGTCTAATATGTTTTTGGAATATTAGTTTACCCACTAAAGTACATCAATTCATGCATTGATTCCAGGCTCTTCACATTCACAACTTCAAGTACAAATACAAAGCTTGTTTACGTGCTTTGTTTTATACATTTGACTTGCAGTTTCAGCAAGTATACACACTCTAAAGAATTTTCAACCTTCTTTATCTTGTGTGATCTTGTTTTAGGTATAGTATCGTGTGTTTGGTTAATTCTTGCAGTACAATATGCTAATGTTGTAGTACCTTGGGAGATACGAATTTACATGGGAAGCCCAAAATTTGTTTTATAGGATCTCTATTGAACGAAAACCCTCAGCCACAACCCTCATTTTTTGTCAGTTTCATCTATATTTTGTACTTGTTTTCATTTACATTACCTATTGTAATCAGCATATTTAAAGTGTTTATCTTTATTTTGTAAATGATGTTCTTGCAATCTCTTTGTGAGTCTGTTGGAAAAGTTCTATTTGATTAAGTTAATCTCGATTATCATAGAATTCTTTTAATCTATCTTAACAGCTGGCTATGCGATTATTGGTTTGCATTTCTGATTTAATCTATTTTATTCTCAGTGTTCTTAAAATTAATTAGAATTATGATTAATATTGACTAAAATCTATTAGTATTTATTTTTATTACGTATTTAACATGTTCTTAACTGTGATATCTCCTCATCAATTGAACGATATCTAGATACGCCTCCAGTCTTACACCAAATTACAAGTGAAGATATGTATTCTATAAGACTGAAATCATTATCAAAGATTCATCATAATAAATAGTTATATTAAAAATGTTATATATTTTAATATAATTCGGTTAACTAGTCGACCTAGATAATCATAGTATTATCAAACTATTCTTAATGTGCAGAGTGCACATTAATCCTTGGTGAGGTCTGCAAGCAGAGCCCCTAGAAGCGGGGTTCAAGGGTCGGCAGCCCTTAGCGGAGCCAAAGAGCAGAACCCTTGGCTAGGGTCCCAGATCATCTTGAAATTGTTTGTTTTAATAGAAATTTCATTAGAATTTGATTGTCCTAAAATTTCACATATGACATTCGGATGTGAAAGTAACAATTTTTTGAGACAGTTTGGAATTAGAAAGTTAACTACCTGGAGTAGTTTTCTACCTTGTTCTTGTAAAATGAATTTATTCATTTTAAAAACTGCTTCTGGTTCAATTTGCACATACATATACATACTTGTAATTGATAATAATTCGTGTTTGATCAAGTTGATCTATTCAAATTGAACCACTAAGTAACTTTAAAAACTTTAAACTGAATGTGTAATTCATGACTATCAGTTTCACCTCAAGCGCTTGATCATCTAGAAATACAAATTCCTTGCAAAATATAGCATAATCAGGTCATAGGTCAATTTTATATATGATTTAATAACCAGATATATCAAAGATAGAAACTAATATAGTAAACTCATAAGGAAACCCGTAATGGGATTTCTACATATTCCTTTCTTAAAACCATAAATTATATATTTTCTCAATCTAAAAAATCAGTTGTATATTTCTTCTTCTTAAAACATATATATTTGGACAAATATGTAATATATATGTTTTAGAAAGAAAAAATATATAGTTGATTTTTTAGATTGAATAAATTTGTAATCAACGAATTTAAAAAGGAGAAATATAAAAAACTGCCTAAAGTAATTAATATATAACCTAAAAATAGCATGCATCATTATATTTGTTTTAACTCCTTTTCAAAAAAAAATAATAAATAAATAAATAAAGACTGGTGAACTCTTTGCTAACTACATAATCTTAATCCTTTTTTCTTTTTCTAATTTCGAAGGGAAGCAGGGGTCAGTTTTTCATATCGTTAGATTCTAGTATTTTTTTATTATTGGATTGTCCTATCATCAAGCTGGTTTATACTGTAGTAGCAAAGGAACAATTCACCCTTATAATGAAAGAATCACTATAAGAAAATGAGTCTATATCGACGAAAATATGACAGCTTATAGCAACGACATGTCGTCGCTATAGCTAATTTTTACCTATAGCGACGACATGTCGTCGCTATAGAGTTCGTTCGTAAAAGTTAGTTGTAATAGACTGATATGTCGTCGGGATAGAGGTCGTCGGCATAACTTTTTCTATAGGAACGACAAATCGTTCCTATAAGTGTCGTGGTTTCTGATTTTATCGAATAAAAAAATAAAAAAATAAAAAAAATAGATCAATAGCGACGAATGTCGTCGCTATAGGTGTTTTTAATTTTTTTTAAAAAGGAAGACACCTATAGCGACGACATGTCGTCACTATAGGTATTTTTAATTTTTTTTAAAAAAAGGAAAATACTCTATAGCGACGACATGTCGTCGCTATTGATCTTATTTTTATTTATTTTTTTATGCAGAACCTTATTTTTTTAAAAAATTTAACAAACATATAATCAAGAAAAATTCAATACAAGTTTAACAAACTAATAATTCATACAACTTCAAATATAAGTTTAACAAACAGATAATTCATACAATTAGTTTAAAATTCAACAAAATCTAACAAAAATACAAACGCTAATGACCACCAGGTGGTCGTTGCTGCTGCCAGTAGCGCATCATTTCCATCTGCTCTTGAAGTAATCGTTGCATTTCTTGTATTTGTTGTTGTTGTTGTTGTTGGATTTGTTGTTATTGTTGTATAGTTTCTTGATTTTGTTGTTGTTGTTGTCTAAGTTCTGCAACTTCATCATGCAAATGTTGTGTTGGAGGAGGTTGCGAGCTACAAAAATCAGGGGTGGGATGTCTCACCACGCGACCAACACCCCGTATATGTCCTTGCCTTTGACCTAAGGCACGCTCAATGCATTGAATCTCATCAACAGCAGATGAGTCTCCACTGGTCTCGCTAGAGGATCTCACATACTCCTCTTGAATTCTTTCCTGCATTAAACATATTGAATATTTGTCAAACGGGTCATTTTGACCAAAACACACTTAAACATACTAGAATCACACAAGAGTTAGTTCAAACGGGTCATTTTCATCCAAACACATTTAAGCATACTAGAATCGATCAAAAGCTAGTTCAAACGGGTCATTTTCACCCAAACACATTTAAGCATACTAGAATCAATCAAAAGCTAGTTCAAACGGGTCATTCTGACCCAAACACACTTAAACATACTAGAATCACACAAAAGTTAGTTCAAATGGGTCATTTTGACCCAAACACACTTAAACTTACCCAGTCCGATTCTGTAGTTGCATTCACCCATCCCGTGCCTTCTCTGAAATGCATCTTTTGAAAGAGATCAATCGGTCCCTCCCCTGTGAATAATAAAAATTCTAAGAAATGCATCTTCCGACAGTTAATACTTATTTTATAATAACATTATACTTTTACCTCCATATGTCTCTTCTGTGCATATGATTGGCTCCCATGAAAACTCGGATAGCGTTGTTTACCTCTGTTTAATTTGTTTGCCTCAGATCGGCTCCTATAAGCAGGATCTAAGAACAACTCATTAATCACCTGAGCCCATGCTTGCAGGTCAGTTCCCTCAGGAGGACAAGTTAACGCTGTTTCCACGTCATCATAACCACCCACATCATCAAAATGAGATTTTAGATCTTGCTTTCGATCTTTATAGGCTCTTTGACACTCGGCATTGATTCCGAGCCTTACGCCTTCCACTGTTCGGATTCCCTCCATCTAGCAAGGTCAAAATATTCCTACAAAACATGTAATTAGAAAACATGTAATACTTATATGATTAAAATACGATAAAAACACAACATTGTATACTTATAAAAAGTGTGGGATATATGGCTCTCTTAAACTCATCGGGAACAGCTTGCCAACTGGGATAATGGAAAGGAACAACCTTACTAATCTCATTAGAGATTAACCTTATAAAATCCGAGCTGTTTTCTCCAACAAACTTATATTGGCCCCCTTGCTTTCAACTTCGATCGGTAGTGGTTGGCCTTTGTTTTGCTCAAATTTTTTAAATAATTTAATGTTTTTTCCTTTTGATCTTCTTTTTCTCGCGGGTTGTGCTACATTAATATATGCAATTGAAAAGTTAGGAAACATAGATTATGTTCAACATAAATATGTATTTTTTAACTTTAACAAATAACTTACAAGACTCGCAACCTGTTGGGATCCTATTTGGATCCCCATGCGGAGGTAGATCCCCGCCATCCCCACCATGTCCTCGAGCAATATATGTTGACATGCTTCAACAAAAATAGACATAAAACATGGAAATACAACTTTATCAATTAACATATACACAAAGATGTACTAACATTAAATTCATATACCTTACATATACATACATACAAGCATAATCACAATACATAATCACTTACAAGTATACAAACATACAAATATACAGCATACCTACATACACAATTACAAAAATACAAACATACTTACATACAAGTATACAACATACTTACATACACACTTACAAGTATACAAAAAACATACAAGTATACAACATACTTACATACACAATTACAAAAAACAAACATATAATATACTAATGAACAAACATATAAACATAAATACATACAAACATTCACATACAAAATTTACATAATTACATACATATAAACATATACATAAACAACTAAATACATCAAACCATATACATATAAATTAACACATATAAATACATACAAACTTAAAACCATGAAAATATATATAGTGGCATTTCATCAAACACTTGGTGTGCATAACCTAATCTACCATCAAACTTACATACACTAACATATATATACACTTTTACAATCATACAAACCTAATCACAAACATATTCACTAAACAACACTTAAATCATAAGCTTTAAACGAATTTCATACCTTCAAATCTTCAAATCCTTTAATTTCAAGCTTTAAACTTTAATCCCACCTAAAACATAAAATTTAGATAAAACTTATAAAAACAAGATTATATAACTTCATTATAGTAAAATAACATCATCCTTACCTTCAAACACTTCAATTTCATACCAAATACGCATATAAACCAAGATGAAAATCGTGAGAAAAATTGGGTTTTTTTGGGTGAAAAAATGGCAGAAGGTCTGAAATGCGATTTAAAGGGTCTGCACTCTATAGCGACGACATGTCGTCCCTATAGAGTAAAAAAAGTCGTCCCTATAGAGTCAAAATTAAAAAAATTAAAAAAAACCTGTTCCGACGACATGTCGTCGGCACAGAGAAATTATTTTTTTTTATATTTTTTATCTATCCGACGACATGTCGTCGGGAAAAGTGGATTTTTTTTTTTTTTTAAATCTGTAATTTGAGGTAGGAAAAAATAAAAAATTAAATAACCTCACCTATGGCGACGACATGTCGTCGGCATAAGTATTTTCATAAATCCCGCGTATTATTTTGAAGCCCGCCAACTCTATACCGATGACAAGTCGTCGGTATAGAGTTTGACCAGTCAAAAATACCTATTACTATATAGCGACGACATGTCGTCGCTATAGACCAAACTATACCAGCGACGTATGTCGTCGCTATAGATGTCGTCGGGACAGAGCTAAATTGTTGTAGTGAATGTTGAATCTACAGGAGAAGGCATATGCACATAAAATAGAGAAAACCCTGATCAATACTTGAAGTTAAATTTTCTAGCATGTTATCAATACAAGGGAATCAAGTAGATTGAGAAAGTACCTAAATATTAAAGCATGAGTTATGTAAAAGATAATTACTACTTGCCATAAGTGATTATGTTAGTAAATTTAAGGATTATAAATGTAATTGCTTTAAAATTACATTTCAGGGTTTGTAGAAATTAATACTGTGATCCAAAAATAATAATAATGGGAACGTCTGTACAGGGAGAAGGAATTATAAGTTATCAAATTAATTTTGATAACCATAATATAATAATTTTACGTAAAAAATAATAACATAGAAAACAAAAAACTGTTTTGTTGTCATTTAAAGAGTGTCGGTGATGGGCAAGTACATAGAGGTACCCGGCGTGTTTTATCACCACATATGTAAATTAATATCCCTTAATTAAAGGAAAGACACACATAACGAATCCAAGACAAATTTTCGGTCATGGTCATTCTGGTCGATTATACAAACGGTCCTTCAACTATTTTCTACTCTTTCTTTCCACTCCCTCGTATCCTCTTTTTTATTTAGTTTTCCTCTTATGGTGGCTCTAGATTTTTAATATTATTATTACTATATGTGTGCGCGTCTATAGAGTGTACATGTGTGTGCGTCTATATGAAGGCAGAAGCGGACTTAGAAAGTTTTTTTTTTCGAGATCGATTTTTCCAGTTATCGAGTGTATCTTAGCTCGTTGTTAGAATTTCGGTTCCCTTCGGGTCAGTCGCATGAATAAAATACAACAACATTAAACGAGCAATAAAAATACGATTTCATATATTGGAAAATGATAAATCTTATAGTTGTTGTCTGCGAGTTTTCGTTTTTAGAAATGAATCATTACATATTCAATCAAACTTTGTTAAAGGACTCTTTCTCAAGGTAGTAAATACGAGTTGGCAAATCTTTTATCCTTTTCGATTTCAACTCGATACATTGCTTCTTATAGTTTCTTTATTAAGGTTTGAGAAATTGAGAGCACTATTTTAAGTGAGGTAAGGTAACTAGTGAATGGTAATGTGTTAATTTAGAAAGAAACTGCGGTTTTAATTGAATATAATAGGATTAGTAGATCGAATACAAAATAAATCTATGTGCTGAAAGTTTACTTTTTAGTAGCACATAGGTTTAATTAAAGTATTTAGTTCTAGGGGACATAGGGGTCTGCATACGAAAAAAAAACACTAAGTAAATCAATAATCGTTAATATGCATTGCAAAACCAAAAAGTGGTTGAGATCGAAGAGAAACACCTAACATACTTGCAAGTATTGCATCTTGATGTGATACGCAAATTAAGCGGTTATGTAACCATCTCTATTTCTCTTTTCAGATATTTCTAATGTTTTTTCATGCGTCATGTATAAATAGATAATGTGGTTCTCGTTGTTCTTTTTACGTATCGTTAGTTCTATAAAGAGCACATCTTCATATATATTCATATATAAACCGTGTTGATAGGTTTTGTCAGTTCGGCGCCGACCCAACCAGCTATTCAAATACAAATACTATTTTCAAAATCACAGTTAACGGGTTAGCCTACAATTTCATTAAAGCGGTGGAATCGGGTCGGACAACCAATATCAGTATGTGTATGTATATAAAATCTTCTACTATATAAAGTATATGTTCGATTTTCTTCTCATTTATGCTTTCATACACAACGCACAATATTTATTGATCAATCCTTATCTTCCACCGGACCTATGTCCCCTTCCTTCATCTTCCTTCATATGTCACCCTTCCTGTCCCCCTTCACCCTCCCTTTATTCGATTGGATATTATTTTACCCACCCAATAAATAACTTATTAGAATCATATAACAAACAAGTTCATGCAAGTCACTTTTGGAATGAATCAAACATAGATATAATAAAAACAACCATTGAGGTCAAAATAACATATATTATAGAATATCATTACGATCACAGTTGACAAAAATAAGTTGGAAATTAACATTATTATTTTATGAGCACCTTATTACACAATTTTGACCTTATATAAAAACACATTGTCTAGTTTATTCTAAAATAAAATAAAGTTTTCTAGAATAATTTCAAAAGGAAATTAGTTGCAATTAATAGCCTTCTAATAGCTCCCATTTAGTTGGATCCATTTTTTCAAATAATTGTAAATACGAACACATATTTACTACATATATAAATATAAATATAAAAATATAAATACAGATAGGCATGTATGTATAGGCCCATTTCTTTCATAAGTCTTTCCACCTGTAACCGAGTGAAAAGCATGTCGTAATTTATAAAGCAAGTGGACACCGGAACACAACATTTACCGGCCCCACCACCCCACCACCCACCACCCCCACCCCTACCCCCCACCCCCCCCCCCCCCTCTCTCTTTCATTCTCCTCCTTTATATCCTCCTCTCCTACACTCATCACTTCAGGGCTCCAATTATCACACCCCATCACTGATAATTGAAAGCTCCATCCTCCAGCATCAATGGCGTCCTCACCGGACACCAGCAAAAGCACCAAGCTCGAACGCTACAACAGCTATGTCCGCCGAGTCAACAGCACCAAACTCATAGCAGCTTCTTCAAAACTTCTATTTCGTGTTACCCTTTTAGTCGCTTTGATTCTCATCTTCTTCTTCACCTTCAACTACCCTCCCGCCTCCGACAACCACCTCCACACCACCTCCCACCTCCTCTCCTCCGCCTTCTACGGCAGCGGCGCCGCCTGGGAGAAGGAGGTCCGCCGCTCCTCCACCCCTCGCCGCCCCAACGGCTTCTCCGTCCTCGTCACCGGCGCCGGAGGCTTCGTCGGAACCCCACTGCTCACTCGCCCTCAAAAAACGCGGTGATGGCGTTTTGGGCCTCGATAACTTCAACTCCTACTACGACCCTCGTTGAAACGAGCCAGACAAAAGCTCCTGAAACACACGAGATCTTCATCGTTGAGGGAGATCTCAACGACGGTGAGCTGTTGACCAAGCTTTTCGACATTGTTCCCTTCACGCATATTCTTCACTTAGCCGCTCAAGCCGGTGTTCGTTACGCGATGGAGAACCCACAGTCGTATGTGAGCTCCAACATTGCGGGATTCGTGAACCTTTTAGAAGTGGCTAAAGCCGCCGATCCGCAGCCGGCGATCGTGTGGGCTTCTTCGAGCTCCGTTTACGGGCTGAACACCGAGAACCCGTTTTCGGAGTCTCACCGACCGATCAACCGGCGAGTCTATACGCTGCACCAAGAAAGCAGGGGAAGAAATCGCTCATACTTATAACCACATCTACGGGCTTTCGATCACCGGGCTCCGGTTTTTCACCGTGTACGGGCCGTGGGGGCGACCTGATATGGCTTATTTCTTCTTTACGAAAGACATACTGCAGGGGAAACCGATTAATATTTATCAGACTCATGATAATAAGGAGGTGGCGCGTGACTTCACGTTCATTGACGATGTGGTGAAGGGGTGTTGGGGGCGGTGGACACGGCGGAGAAGAGCACCGGAAAGGGTGGGAAGAAGAGGGCCCCGGCGCAGTTGCGGATATATAACTTGGGGAACACGTCGCCGGTGACGGTGGGGAAACTGGTGGCGATACTGGAGAGTTTGTTGAACGTGAAGGCGAAGAAGCACGTGATCAAGATGCCTACAAACGGTGATGTTCCATTCACTCACGCTAACGTGAGCCTGGCGTATAGGGACTTCGGGTACAAGCCCACAACGGATCTGTCCGACCGGGTTGAGGAAGTTTGTAAATGGTACGTTAGCTATTACGGGATTCAACCGAGGGTAAAAGGGTCAAATCCGTCAGCTTGATTCCCTTCTCCGAATACTTTCAGTTTCCTTTTCTGTTTTCTTTTTTGTTTTCATTTTTGCCCCTTTTAAGTTATAATTTCATTCAAGTCCATATATCCATCGATCGTGACACGACAAACAGCGTTGTTGGCTGGTTTCAAAGATCATGAAGCATTACGAAGACAGTGTTACGAGCTTCAAAAGCGGTCAAAATCGAATTGGGATATTGTTGTATTATAATTATAATTTACTGTGTACCATATATATGTATACATACAACATATCATAAGTGAAAGAAATGGAAATGGAGGTGAGAAAGTGTAGATTTGAGAATTGGAAGGTTCTGTTTGTAATATTTTGTTTTAGATGTAAATTTGAACATAATTGATTGTGTACCCAAAAAGTAAAGGGTGAGAATCAAGATATTGAATCAAAGTTTATTTTCCATGATTTAAATTCTTTTTTTTTATTATTTTCATAAGTAAGTTTCTTAATACTTTTTGCTTTATCATAATTGCAAGTAGCTTTTAGAAGATGCCTCCAATGATTGATGAGGGGGTGTTTTTGTCATTAAGCAATACTTATGTGGCCAATTTAGAAAAAGCACGTGTCACCTTTTCACCATGCAAGTGTTTTGTGTCGGTGGACAAAAATAGAAGGCAATTTAATGCTTTTACACTTTAAATGTACCATCTTCTACTTTTGGATGCTCTTACTTTGATGTTGATACTGTCATTGTACAATCATTGTTGCACAAGGTACTACCCACCTATAATAAATATATAAAACTATTATTTTTAATATATTTTGGTAAAGTAATAAAGGGTTTAAGGAATATTTTTACACGCTAAAAGATATGAATGAAACATTATCATCTTGTAATTTTCGCCAATTGTTGTTTCTTTATATTCTCATTATTGTTTCATATTGTAACTAGGTTTACACCTATACCTGTGAATAAGAAAAATACATATGAACTTAAAGAATTAAAAAAAAGGTAACTGCTATCTGAATATATAAAGGGCAAAACAAGATATAATTCTTTTTAGAAAGGCTTCTAACTTATCGATTTATTGTTTTTCAAACTTAAGGAGCCTTTCAAAATTTACTTTTAATACCCTTATTTCTTTCAATAAACTATTGAGTGTTCACTAATTTTCCTTTTTGTTTAAAGGTAGTGTGTGTGTTTTATAAGGAATAGTTCCTGAGAAAATCAATAATTATGTGAAAAGAAAAGAAAACTACGGAAACCATAACGTAATTCATAAATTTTATGTTATTTTAATTGTTAAAATGATATGTAAGTATTTGTTACATATATGTTGAACATAAATACGAGAATAAAGATTCTTACGTGTACGTAACACTATGTCAAATGAAAAATAGTTACGTATACGTAACCTATATTCGACGTATATGTAAAATCATACTATGGCTTCCATTTAATCCATACCCTTATTTATATACACATACACACAAATATAAAGGGTAGTGATAGAAAATTTATAAGTTATATAACCGATTTCATTAGTTTTCTATAGTTTTCACATAACATTATGTTTTTCTTAAGAGCCCTCCTCTCTCTTTATAATATATATATATATATATATATATATATATATATATATATATATATATATATATATATATATATTATAATATATATATAGGGGCCGTTACTATACAAAGTGTTATTTTCGTGCGAAGCGTACGAAGTTTTGAGCTGGAATTATCAAGCAAGAACAATAATAATCACGCAAAAACACAGTGATAATTACGCAAGACAAATTACTCTTGTGTGGAATTATCACGCAAAGATGAAATTATCACGCAAGAATGCCTTCTTGCGTAATAATTTCACCTTGCGTGATAATTCCATCTCTGCATTATTAATTATTACCCTTGAGTTATAATTCCACCCGTAACGTCCATTCTTGCGTGATAACTTCGTATGCTTCGGCGCTTCGCACGAAAAAACACTTTGTACCGTAACACCTCTCTATATATATACAAACACAAAATTAAAGATCAAATAAAAAACGTATTTGTAGAGTGTGGCGTACTAAATAGATCTGGACCTTCATCATTACAAATTAATGTGTAAGCTAAAACAGGCCGATTTCTAGATTAACTGAATGTGGACTATAGTTGAAAGGGTAAAACTAAAAACCCTCTATTGTTGATTTTTATATCTAATCTTAACGTATTCTTAAACATTAATACTTTTTTGAAGTTATATATTAAAATCGAGCATTTTATTTATTAAATTGTTTGAGTACAACAATGATGTACACTCTACTTTTTTTAAAAAAAACAAAGTTGGATTTATTGTGCATATAACCATGCATAACTATGTATATAGGCTGCAAATGACCGAACGAACACGAACAAGGCTTTGTTCGTGTTCGTTCATTAAGAAATAAACTTGTTCATGAACTGTTCACGAACAATTATCGAACGGATTTCCTTATTCGTGTTCGTTCATTAAGGAAATGAAACATATTCATGAACTGTTCACGAACACTTACCGAACGCAAACAACACAAACAAGATCAAACGAAAACAAATAATGTTCATGAACATGACGAACACAAATAAGTCTATGAACACAAACGAATACAAATGATCATATATTTATTATAGAATAATATTAGCATTTTTATCATAAAATTTATCAAAATAAATAAACACATAACATAAATATCCAAAAACACTTGACATAATTGTCCTAAAAATAACCTAACACAAAAATTAAAAACATAATCGAACATAACGAACACATTATCGAACGTTCATGAACGGACATTAACGAACACATTATCAACGTTCACGAACATAAATGAACGAACACGACTTGTGCTCATGTTCGTTCGTTTAACTAAACGAACGCAAGTTTCTTGTTCATGTTCGTTCATTTACTAAATGAATGAACATACTGCCGAACAGTTCACGAACTGTTCGCTGAACGTTCAGTTCGTTTGCAGCCCTATATGTATATAATTATGTGTTGCTATATATACAACGACGCATCATTATATACATAAATGTGTATACATATTACATGTTGCATACAAATGTGCACATTGTTATAATTTTTTATATGAATTAGGAAAAATGATAAAATTATAGAAAGAATGATGAGATAATAATAAGAAGAAAGTTTATAACAAAATAAATATTACGTATAATATAAATTTAGTTTTACTAGTTATATTTTAGAACTTTCACATATGTTGCATTTGTCCACCGTATAAGAATAAACATAAAAACAAGTTTTACAAGTTATATTTAAGAATGTTCATATTTGTTCATATTATTTTAATTTATTTTCAGAAAAAAATAGAGGAATCACTATAATTTTCAATTGAAAGGGCTAACCGACACAAATCAACAAAATGATTAGTCTAGAAGCTTATTTGATACCATCTCTAGCTCATTTTCTTAAAGTTTATTGTCACTTATATTATTATTCAAAGGTGTGTGTGTGGAAACATCGTAGTCAAACCTTACATCGAGTTGTGCCTAATTGTGAATAAATAGTCAACGAGATATTGTTAAGGTGGATTGCATGTTCCAGAAAATGTTGGTAGCTATCCTCACAGGCTCACACTAGAAACACTTTTCTTATATGCAAATAATACAATTTCTACAAATAAGATCAATAACGCGTTTTATTTTCTAGTTTTCAAATGGTTTCATGCAATAAGTCTCCACCTCTCATTCAGAACGTTGTCATAAATATTAAAAAATAACAAGTGTGCCTAAGTTATATTATCAGTTATGGACAACATGTTACTTAATAGCAAGTGTGATAGTGTACACGAATTTTGATTTTGATCTGAATTTATAAAATAATCACTCTAGACAACATGTTACTTATGGCAAGTGTCATAGGGATACCATACGCATATCTGATTCTAACATGACAATGTTTTCGGTCTGGTGTTTGAGAGGGATATCTTTGCTTTAAAAAGACTGCCTGGAAAATATTCTAAAATTAAATAAATAAACCGATTGGAGAAAAAATTATCAATAGGGAAAGTTTAATTATCTTTGAATAAACTAGAGGCTCTAAAGCAAGACAAAGGCATCTAGAATGAATATTGTTTAAATTTGATGCCAAGACTACGAAAACCATTAAAAGTTGTATTGACATAAAGTTGGCCAACGGAAATTCCTATACTCTGACTTGTAACATACATTGAAATCCATTATGACAATTAACGACATACGCTACTATAAACACGACTAATTGCGGACATTTTGCAATCGCGGCGGATAAAAAAGTTTAACAAAGGCCATAAATGACGTGACCATTTTGCAATTAGTTTCGATTGTCGTTAAAACCCTGGGCGCAAATGAATTTTATTGTATATTACGAGTTATGACCAAAGCTATAAGTACTATTTTATGACCAAAGCTATAAGTACTATTTTATGACCAAATCTATTGGTGACCTATTTTGCAACCGAAGCCCTTAACGACTGATTTTTGCAACCGCCTTTTTCTAAAAATCGGCTCTATCAACAATTCCAGCTTTTACATATTTAGAAATATATTCACATTACCTTAATTTAAGTACACATATACAAATTAATTTATATGATAAACTCATAAATTTATAAAAGTTATCCATATATAATCCAAACTATTGCTTATTACCCACAATAATCTATACTATTAATTTGATCGTTAACACTCTTAACTTTTACTTTTATTACCAACGAAAGTCCTACTAATATGATAATATTGACGCTTAATTTTATTCACAATAATAATTATAAACGAAAAAAAAAATTATACAAGATAAATCGAGTCTAAAATAAATACAAATCGATTGTGAATGTATGATAATTATGTTGTTGGGATCGTCATTGGAAATAAAAGTGAAAGTTGAGATGTCACTTGCAAAATTAATAATATGGATTATAATCAACTGATAATAATATTTTGAATTATTAAAATCTAATTTATCTAAAATAAAAATTCAAATCTACATCTATCTTTATTGTTTGTTATATAAATAGATTTAGTTACATGGTTGGTCCATGTGTTATCTTCATATTACAGAACTGGTCCCAATCTTTAAAAATTTACATGTATGGTCTCAACTGTTTGTTAAACGGTAACATTAATGGTCCTAGAGCGATATCATTAAGTTGTTCTGTTAAATTAACGTAGAATGATTAAAATATGGATTCTCAATTATGACGATATGGTATTCAGATTATTCAGGTCAACCCAATTTGCCAAAACATAACCCAAAGACCAACTTAAATAAGAATTTTGGGTTCGGGTTTGATTTGTAACCGGGTTCAATTTTTTCAAGTTTTGTCTTTATCAGGTTTGAGTAGAGTTTAATTAGATTATGTCACACCCCCAAAATCCACGTGCCGTGTGAACAAACCAGGATCTCAGTCATTAGTTACTCAGAACGACTCTATATGAACCATTCAAACCAAACCAGATTTTAAAACTTCAAAATATTTGCGGAAGCGTTTTTGTAAGTAAAGCAAACACAAGGGTACAAAATGTAAAGTGCGCAAAACACGCGCCCAACCGTTATTCAAAACCAAGTACAGAAACTTGTTTCAATTGCCAAATAAAATGTTTCCAACAATGCTGATCCACAAATATTGACCCGTGAGTGCTCCTAGGCTTTTCATTAACCACAACCTGAGAATAGCATACTAAAAGAGTCAACACAATGGTTGGTGAGTTCAAGAATTTGCGTAAAACATAACAGTAACTGTTATAAAACATAAGAGTGCATTGAATTAGATAGCTAGTCTAAATTCACAAGTAATAATCGTAGTGATTTCGCGATCGAAGCTTACAGCGTTTCGTTTGATTGCCTCCCGTCACGACTTACTAGATCGTGACACCATGTGTTAGGACAATATTGCACCCGTTTGACCGCGAGTCGCACAGGTGGGGCTTGTCAAACCTAGTAGTACTACCCAAGATTTCCCGCTAGTTCCAATATTAACGATCCGAAAGTGTGAGGACTTTCATAGTATATCGCACTACATTACACTATACCCAACTTATAATCAATAAAGCGTTTCAGAACGAGTATGCTATCACCCCCAAAAGAGATTGTAAATAAAGTGGGGCAAGAACTCACCTAGTGTGCGTACGAATGATATTAAAGCTAACTTGAGAGAGAGAGGAAAGACAACCTTCAAAGGTTACCTAGAACACACAAGTACATGAGTACGTGTACACAGAATCATTAACAACCCTAAGTGCTCAATAAACACATTGACTCAAGGTTTTGGAAAAACAAGACACATT
This sequence comes from Flaveria sonorensis, assembly GCA_025506505.1. Lineage (NCBI taxonomy): Eukaryota > Viridiplantae > Streptophyta > Magnoliopsida > Asterales > Asteraceae > Flaveria > Flaveria sonorensis. Next base: position 55,757,669 of record CM046440.1, on the reverse strand, counting down.
TGACCCAGTTAACCCGTTTGATCCATTGGTGACATTATTAATTGAAATCCCATTTAATCACGCATAGCAACTCATCATACATGGTTATCATACAAGTTGTTCACATATATCACTTCATCAACCACTTGTTCTACCAAGATCATCATACAACTTAGATTATCATACAACTCATGCAAATCTCAAGTAGTCAACATGCTCACACAATTATAATTACATCACAACTAATACATCATACATAAAGTCTAATCATGCATAACATGCCATGTGAAGCCACTCACGACTTCACACCCTAAACCCTGTCAATCCTACTAAATAGGGGCCTTAGATTCGCACGCATGTATGACGATCATCATCACATTATTCAACAAGATTCATGCCAACCAACATACCCAACAATGACCTATTACATTTCCAAACATGATTCTATAATCTCCTATCATAAGTCATCATCATGTATAAACCATAAAAGTCTTAATTTCCTAAATGATCAATCAAATATCTATACAACCCAATTAACACATTCCACCACAGTAGACACCATCAATAAATATTCTAACATGACCCTAACATCATGATTATACTCAATTCACCATATCCAAAGTTCCACACAAATAAAGTTTCCCTTTTGGGAAAGTAACACCCAAAATCAACCTAACACCCAAATCATTCATGAATTCATCAAGATCATGCCAAACCAAGTCCATAACTATCATCTAGACATAACCAACATCATCAAATCATCATAATTCCCAAATCTCATATCCAAAAGTTTCTACTTATAGCAAGGTATGAACTACATGATCAATTCATGGATTTCTTGCATAATAATCATAAACCAACGTTCATACAACATCATTAACACCACAACATCATTAATCTATCATCATTCATCAAGTTCATGCACAAAATTTACTATTATTAGTAAGGTATGAACAACGCATCAAAACCACGAATTTCTTGTATAATCCACGTAAACTAACATCAATACAATCTAACTAACATCATACATTCATCAAACATTCAAATTCGACATTCTAGCATCCATTCGAACTAGGGTTTCGGCCAACAACCAAAAACCATGAAAAACCATAAAAATCTAACCTTTAATCACGTAATGGCCAAGAATTGAAGTTGCTAACGTGTAGTAATGCTTGGAACTCGATCAAAACCGATGCTTGATTGTTGTTCCTGGTCGAAATCACAAAGAAGAGAGGGTGGGGGGGGGGGTCGCGGCCGATTGTGGGGTTGTGGGAGGGATTAGGGTTTAATTTTAGGAAATATATTGTTTTTAGACAATTACAAACTTAACCCTTATTGTTTATATTTTATAAAAACTACTCTTTTAACACTTTTTAAAAGGTTTTAACTACTAACACCAAGTATTATAAACTAACAATAATAATCATGTATAATTTTCACTAGCTACAAAACACATGACATAAATATAACACGTTGCCACGTTGCAAGATAAAATTCACAAATAATATTTAAAATCTATAAACCACATAAGTACAACTTAATAATCAACATTATTAATCAAGTTATTATCTGTTTATCATAGATAATTGTTATTAAGTCACCAACGTTCAAGGACAACTAGTGTGTGCTCACGATACGTGTATGCAAGACCTCACGGAACTAACGGAGTTTGGTAACAGAAAATTACCGGATGTCACATTATCCCCATGTTGAAAGAATTTTCGTCCCGAAAATTACGTTACATGGTGTGTTCCATCACTGGTCTACTACATTGGCACAAAGTAATCGAGTGAGTTTCGGGTGAGTTGTCACAGATTAGGTATTCGAGTTCGGCCAAAAATGACACCCTAGGTGTAAGTGTAAAGGTTGTGATGGTGAAGATGGTTTAGCGATGGTGATTATTGGTTGGCGATGGTGGTTCAAGTATGATGGTGGCATGGTGACGTCAATGGTATGGTGGTTCAACGATGGTGATGATGGGGTCAGTGATGCTGATGACATGTGAACGATGATGATTCAAGTATGGTGACGGTGGTCGATGGTGATGATGGGGTCAGTGATGCTGGGGGAGTAGAGGCATCTGTATGTCTATAAGTCGAGCAAACTCTAAAATTATCCTATTAACATCTATCAATATTTTTCATTAGAGAAAAACTTTTGAAGATTGATATGTGGGAGATAAAGTTGTTATGATTCAAACCCTTCCTTATGTTCACGACTTCAGTTCTAGAACCAATTACCAGTTAATTAGTGGTTCTTTTTAAGACAGTCTTTTTGAAGCTGTAGATTAAGTAATCTTGTAAATCGAACCTGTCCATACATCTTATCAAAGTAAGGTGGACCCACCATTACCATTTACCCATTTTTGATGAAGAAATACTAAGAGATAATACATTTTTCATTAAGAAAATAACATAACTTAACAATTGTACACAAAATTCTCTTACCTCTAATCATGTCACACCCCAACCTTAACGGCGGAAACGTCGAGATGTGAGGGTTAAAATTATTCATGCCACACAATGCTATTTCAAAGTTTCAATATTATTAATTACCAAGGTTCATAACATGCATTGAGAATAAAACATAAGATGCAAGAAATCATAAATACAAAAGATTCCATAGCGTCATGTGACAATATAAGTCATTTTATTATTCTAGGTCCAATCCTAGATGTGATCAAGTCTTCAGGAGCACTTAAGCGGTAACAAGTCCTGAAACATGTTAAAAATAAATGTCAACATAATGTTGGTGAGTTTCCATAGGTTTTCATACATATATGTATATCAAAGTTGGCAATTCATGTCATAGGTTATTGAATAAAGTAACTAGGGATGGATGAACAAATGTAACAATCAAACCTTGACAGATTACAAGATTACATGATTAAACGATTAGCTAAGTGTACTTGGATTAACCAAGTATGCTTGTCAGGCCCATAGATCTATGACGTCGCCAGGCTAGTAATAGTTAATGATTGTACATATTATAGTCATCACATGGTAATTACAAGAGTTCAACTAACCACGACAAATAAGAAGAATTGCCCAAGTGTTTACAAGATTCAAACGAGTTTACAAGTGCATTTATCATAAGGTTAACATGTTTCACCCCAAAGTGTGAAAATATATATAAAAGGGGTATGGAAAAACTCACATGGATTATAAAGGTGAACAAATAAGAAGTCTAGTTTTACACGCCGACGATATGCTATAATTCAATCTAAAGACAACGTATCAAATTAATAACGATATTCTAATGTTAACGGTTCATGGGAATTCACGGTTTAAATTGGTGAATTTGGATGACAATTGTGGTGATATTGGTTATAAATCATTTAACCATGGTTTTAAATTATAAGGTAGATGTCATTTATAATTGATTTAATATTTAAATGATTTAAATAAGAATTTTAGTGAGTAAACCATTTATAAAAGTTAAACTTTCTTTATCAAAGAATTATTATTTACTATTTAAAATAGTAAATTTGTAGATTTAAATGTTCAAAATAATTCTTTTAAACCCAAAAGATGTACATTTTTAAATATGTACATATATATATATTTATCTTCTTTTAAATATATAATTAGTTTTGTAAATATATTTATATAAAAAAATGAATATTTATTAAATTTAGACTTTTGGAAAATAAGGGGGAAATTATAATTTAAAATTAATAATAATTTGTATTTTGTAACAATTTAAAATAAAAGATTAAAGATTTATTAATTGAGTTTCTAAAAAAAATTAAAAGAAACTATTTTTATTTATTTTCTGATTAAAATGATTTTTATACGAATCAAAACAATGTTTAAATTTTTTTCTGTAAATTAAAAACTAGTAAAAACCATTTTAAAAAAATATATGGCAGGTGCCCGGTTCGAACCCGGGACCTCTGCCCAAACAATCCTCCTCACAAACCGTCGGGGCAAGGCCCTGTTTGTGTTTTAGACTGGAAAAATTAATTTAAAAATATAACTCACCAAATCTCCCCAAATTCGCAAGAACCCTAGATTTGAAATCAATCGAATTGAACATCCAATCGATGATTTCACTCCGATTAACCATAGGGCTTTTGTTTGTCACCTCAAATCGAGTGTAAAGCCCCCTTCAATTACCTGTTTGATGTTGTTCTGACGATTGAAGCTCGAACAAACTCGCGACGGTTTCGGCTAGGGATTTCGATATGAGCGTGTGTTTTTGTTGAAATTGGACTTACAGAGAGTTGGAAAGGAAGAGGGTAAACATTTCCCCTCTGTTAAATAGGTTCGATTGATCAATTAATTGTCCAACGGCTACAAGGTTAACGTCGGGTGGTTTCAGGTTGAATTGAATGGGTTTACAGCTGTTTCAGGTGAGATAGATCATATCATTAAGTTCGAGATGATTAGAGGGACGTTTGTGCCAGTTTAATTTCATTATTAACTCGATTAAGTGATGAAACCGATCTTGGGTTGATTGTGGTTCGGTTTCATGTTTGAAAACCATCATAACCGCACTTTAATTTGAATAGAGGTTGGGATAGAGTTTGAAACGGTTGCGTGATTGTAATGGGGTGGTTTAATTGAGTTAAATTCGGGTATATCGACCGATTGGGGGTGGCCGGAGCTCGGCCGGAGCTCCCACCGGAAAATCGGTGTGTTTGGGGTTGGGTTTTACAATTTACACATTTGGTCCCTGAGGTTTTAATATTACACCTTTTAATCCAAAGTTTTATTTCTAGTTTAAACTAAATTACTGTTTTAGTCCCTGTAGTTTACATATTATTATTTTATGCCAGAAATTTAATTACAAGTTTTAAACTTGTTTGTTTCCATTTATTTTCAAGATTAAACACCTTTTTAGTATTATTTTTATTATCATTTTATTATTATTTTCATTATTACTAATATTGGTATTTTCTTTTATGTTTATTATTATTATTATTGACAATATTAATTATCCACGCATTAAATTACATCAAGAATTTACAAACGAAACCTTGGAATTGTATTTTTAACAAAACGAATCCTTACAAGAAATAACGGGATTAATAATGACTACTTAACAAATACACGAGAGGTCACAGTCTCCCCAACTTTAAGAAATTTCGTCCCGAAATTAAAGACAATGTTAAACAACAAAAAAAAAAAAAAAAATAGGGATATTTCTTGTTCATGTAATCCTCGTGTTCCCAAGTGAACTCAGCTCCACGTTTGTTTTTCCCAACGAATTTTGACGATCGGTGTGGTAGATGTACGGGTCTTCTTTAGCGTTCGATCCATAATCTCGACAGATTTCTCAACTAAATGCAGCGACTCGACAGATTTGAATTTCCTACAAAGGAACATGCGAATTTGAACTCCTCCAGTAGAATACGAAAGTTATCATTGACAAGATAAATCTTTGAGTTTTGACACATGAAATGTTGGATAAACTATGCTGAGTTCTTAGGGCGGTTTAAGCTTATAAGCCACTTTCTCAATACGCTCAAGCATTTTAAATGAACTTACAAAATGAGATGACATCTTGATGCTAAAGGAAAGACCTGTATTGTAAGAAAGCTTGATCAACGGAAGAATTTGGGAATCCCAAGAGCTACTAAATAAAATGACACAAGTTCAACGCATATCTTGAGAGATTGTATTGTTCTTTCCGCTTCGGTCAGTGAATGATGAATTGTACTAAGATTGTCTTGTGTTTTCGAAGACGATTTAAAGGTTTGGCTAGAACGAAAGATAAGTATACCATCACGATCAAAGATTTTTTAAGACGCACCACGGTGGTTGACTATTTCGTCGATGTATATACGAGTCAATTTCTCGACTCGATATTCCTCAAGAATCGATATAAATTGCACTGGTTTAGTCATTCGATCAACTATGAACCAAGTATTATTATAATGTCTAGAAATATGAGGCAAATTGGTGGTAAACTTCATCGATGGATGTTTCCTTTTACACACAGAAACTTCAAGTTAAACAAAGGATTCAAGGGAATACAGATGTTTGGCTTTGACTTTTGAACATGAGAGGCACTTGAACATATACCAAGTTATGCCCTTTTTTATGCTAAACCGAAAATTCGTGAACCTTTTTATTCGCATCAAGAATGAATGTAATAACGAGTCTTGTAAGTCTCAATCACGGTAGAGATGTAGAGATTTTCAAGATTAAGAATTCAAATATAACCCAAGAAATGACACCCACAATAGGAATTGCATTTTTTTTTAATTATGGTTAAAGGATGGAACAAGGATGTCGCTCATGATCGGATTAAAATTTAAATAATTCTGGATATATTCGATAAAGACAATCACACATGGTTCATCAAACCCATGAACATAGCCGAAATATTGGTATAACCAGAAAAGCATAAACCTAAATTTATAATGACTTTATTTTGTAAGGAAGATTTGTTTTAGGAGTGTTATCATCGTACAATTAAGTTTTGATGATAACCCAAAATGAAGATCGTTAAGTAAGAAATAATAGGTTCCATAAAGCTAGATCAAACGACAAATTGAAACATAAAGGCGTAAGAGAAGAAATTGATTTAAATGTTTCAGTCTTGGAAACTAAGATTAACCTAAAGTGACAAAGACCTCTTTTGAGTTCAGGAATCATGCTTTAGCTTGGTAGGTTGGAACTCTATCGCCAATAAATCAGGTAACGGTGTTCACCCTTCAAGTTACTACATGTTTCTTGTCAATAGGAGTCTTAAGACCTTGGTAAAATAGAAATCAAAGAATGAGAATGGTCACCAAGGTGTGGATATCACTCCTAACTTGGTGATGTAGTTCTCAAAACATGACTCTTAGCTACTAAAGTAAGAGCTTGATCCTAACTCATTGTTAAAGATCCATAAGAATAAGATGAGGTAACTTACCATTAAGGTAAAGAAAATCACTCCCATCTTAACGGTGAAATTTTGTAAACAAAATATAACCAATTGAAAATCTTCATCAAAGTACATAATTTCACTCCTACTTTGAAGAGGTCATTTCATTTGAGGAAATACAAATCCATAAAATTTAGATAGGTGAAATTATCATCAAGGTATGGAATTCACGCCTATCTTGATGATTGAATTTCATAATAATAAGAAAACAATCGAGAATTGAAATTTGTCACCAAAGTACGGGATTCACTCCTATTTTGATGAGGTCATTTCATTCGTGGAATACGAGTCCATGAGAAAAATGAGTGAAATTTGTTCTCAAGGTAAGGAAATCACCCCTATCCAGATGATGAAATTTCATAAAACACACAATAGAAAATTTTAAAACCATCATCGAGGTACAAAATTTACTCCTATTTTAAGGAGGTAATTCTATTGGTAAAATACGAATTCATAAGAACAAAAAAAAGAAATGGCCATCAAGGTAAGGGATTCACCCCTGTCTTGATGATGAAATTTCATAAGAACAATAATAGCGAATGGAAAGTCATCAACAAAGTAAGGGAGTCACCTCTGTTTTGATGAGATAGTTTCATTTAGGAGACACGAGTGTCCTTAGTCATAAGTTGACCTGTCAATTTTTTCATTTCCTACGGTGCAAAACGGTTAAAAGATTTTATCACACAATATTATCACAAAGCTCGACTTAGCAAACGAAAAGAAAGAAAAAAAAATCGGCTAGAAACTCAGAAAACTTCAAATTACTTTAATGTAACATTAATAAGAAAAGAAAATCATGCTCCTTAGGATTAAGGTTACGGTTCGGGATAACCGAATCATTTGTGATAGGTTTTCAAATCTTGAATGGTTTAAATCAGGAAAACAAAATCAATGACAAAAATGATTCAATACAACAATGAGATGTAAACGTTCGGTTCGCAATCCAAAGGGAATACGTTGACTTCTCAAAGTGCTAAGTCAACCACAACTTTATTAAAGACATACGTACTTATAAGCGGATACTCATCTCATGGGTTCCAAGTCAGGTAAACGGATCCAACAGTCGAATCGGATTAATATGTATACCTGGCCTAGACAAAATATCTCGAGATACAGGTATCCCACTTTTGCAGTATTCAGTTATGGGACACACTTTAAGGAGATTTGAAAACCATAAGTAACAATTTAAAATATTGAAAACCCTTCGATTTAGGCACACAATGCCTTTAAATATGCATTAAGATTTATGTACGCGCTGATCAAGTATAGAGACAGATACATGAGGCACATAACGTATAATAACGTTTGAACATAGGAATTGAGGAGTAAAACGAGTTCAGCAATAACGAGAACATTCTATAAGATAGAAATTAAGAAAATTTTGGAATTCAGTAATAAACTAGTTCAAGAAATCAAGATTTTTTTTTTTAAATATAAACCAGATGGTTCCATTTGGTACCACATAGCCAATAGGAACATGACACGTCGAGGTGACTTAATCCCAATTACCTTGAGGAAGATGTGTGTGTTGACCATAATTTTTGCACTCATCCCGGAAATCCCCAGGTAAGCATAACAGGTCTCGTAATGAGATTTATACGAAATGCTTGCCTTAGCCCGAGGGCCTTTTGCCAGGAAATCCAGGATACATGTGTTTATGAGTCACACACTTCCCTAAAGGCTATTAGAATTAAAACCTCGATGAGATTTTCAAGATTTAGACCTATCGTCTAAGGAATTTTTTTTCCATTCGATAAGATACGTAGATTTCCACGCGTAGTCGAGGATAAGATTTAGAAAAAAACTAGACGCGGTAGAACATAGAGGCATAAGAAGAGGTTTAGGAAGTTAGGGTAAACAAGGTCTAAGGCATATTCCTAAGACACTATTTTCTACATATAATCAAATAGCACATAAGGGAATGATCACGTAACATGTAACAATATGTAATAGGCATATAAGCATACTTACAAGATCATAGAAAAGTCAAGTAAAGGGTCCCTAGTTTAACCATAGTCTAGGCCATCATTTCTAATAACCTAAATCCCTATAGTTATGGGCTCTGATACCAATCTGTCACACCCCAACCTTAACGGCGGAAACATCGAGATGTGAGGGTTAAGATTGTTCATGCCACACAACGCTATTTCAAAGTGTCAATATTATTAATTACCAAGGTTCATAATATGCATTGAGAATAAAACATAAGATGCAAGCAATCATAAATACAAAGATTCCATAGCGTCATATGACAATATAAGTCATTTTATTATTCTAGGTCCAATCCTAGATGTGATCAAGTCTTCAGGAGCACTTAAGCGGTAACAAGTCCTGAAACATATTAAAAATAAATGTCAACATAATGTTGGTGAGTTTCCATAGGTTTTCATACATATATGTATATCAAAGTTGGCAATTCATGTCATAGGTTATTGAATAAAGTAACTAGGGATGGATGAACAAATGTAACAATCAAACCTTGACAGATTACAAGATTACAAGATTATATGATTAAACGATTAGCTAAGTGTACTTGGATTAACCAAGTAGGCTTGTCAGGCCCATAGATCTATGTCGTCGCCAGGCTAGCAATAGTTAATGATTGTACATATTATAGTCATCACATGGTAATTACAAGAGTTCAACTAACCACGACAAATAAGAAGAATTGCCCAAGTGTTTACAAGATTCAAACGAGTTTACAAGTGCATTTATCATAAGGTTAACATGTTTCACCCTAAAGTGTGAAAATATATATAAAAAGGGTATGGAGAAACTCACATGGATTATAAAGGTGAACAAATAAGAAGTCTAGTTTTACACGCCGACGATATGCTATAATTCAACCTAAAGACAACGTATCAAATTAATAACGATATTCTAATGTTAACGGTTCATGGGAATTCACGGTTTAAATTGGTGAATTTGGATGACAATTGTGGTGATATTGGTTATAAATCATTTAACCATGGTTTTAAATTATAAGATAGATGTCATTTATAATTGATTTAATATTTAAATGATTTAAATAAGAATTTTAGTGAGTAAACCATTTATAAAAGTTAAACTTTCTTTATCAAAGAATTATTATTTACTATTTAAAATAGTAAATTTGTAGATTTAAATATTCAAAATAATTCTTTTAAACCCAAAAGATGTACATTTTTAAATATGTACATATATATATTTATCTTCTTTTAAATATATAATTAGTTTTGTAAATATATTTATATAAAAAAATGAATATTTATTAAATTTAGACTCTTGGAAAATAAGGGGGAAATTATAATTTAAAATTAATAATAATTTGTATTTTGTAACAATTTAAAATAAAAGATTAAAGATTTATTAATTGAATTTCTAAAAAAAATTAAAAGAAATTAATTTTATTTATTTTCTGATTAAAATGATTTTTATACGAATCAAAACAATGTTTAAATTTTTTTCTGTAAATTAAAAACTAGTAAAAACCATTTTAAAAAAATATATGGCAGGGGCCCGGTTCGAACCCGAATCTCCCCAAATTCGCAAGAACCCTAGATTTGAAATCAATCGAATTGAACATCCAATCGATGATTTCACTCCGATTAACCATAGGGCTTTTGTTTGTCACCTCAAATCGAGTGTAAAGCCCCCTTCAATTACCTGTTTGATGTTGTTCTAACGATTAGAAGCTCGAACAAACTCGCGACGGTTTTGGCTAGGGATTTCGATATGAGCGTGTGTTTTTGTTGAAATTGGACTTACAGAGAGTTGGAAAGGAAGAGGGTAAACATTTCCCCTCTGTTAAATAGGTTCGATTGATCAATTAATTGTCCAACGGCTACAAGGTTAACGTCAGGTGGTTTCAGGTTGAATTGAATGGGTTTACAGGTGTTTCAGGTGAGATAGATCATATCATTAAGTTCGAGATGATTAGAGGGACGTTTGTGCCAGTTTAATTTCATTATTAACTCGATTAAGTGATGAAACCGATCTTGGGTTGATTGTGGTTCGGTTTCATGTTTGAAAACCATCATAACCGCACTTTAATTTGAATAGAGGTTGGGATAGAGTTCGAAACGGTTGCGCGATTGTAATGGGGTGGTTTAATTGAGTTAAATTCGGGTATATCGACCGATTGGGGTGGCCGGAGCTCCCACCGGAAAATTGGGGTGTTTGGGGTTGGGTTTTACAATTTACACATTTGGTCCCTGAGGTTTTAATATTACACCTTTTAATCCAAAGTTTTATTTCTAGTTTAAACTAAATTACTGTTTTAGTCCCTGTAGTTTACATATTATTATTTTATGCCAGAAATTTAATTACAAGTTTTAAACTTGTTTGTTTTCATTTATTTTCAAGATTAAACACCTTTTTAGTATTATTTTTATTATCATTTTATTATTATTTTCATTATTACTAATATTGGTATTTTCTTTTATGTTTATTATTATTATTATTGACAATATTAATTATCCACGCATTAAATTACATCAAGAATTTACAAACGAAACCTTGGAATTGTATTATTAACAAAATGAATCCTTACAAGAAATAACGGAATTAATAATGACTATTTAACAAATACACGAGAGGTCACAAATCATGCGAGAGTCGTCCCCAACAATAAAACCTATGTTTCTTTCATGAATCTTCTTACTCTAATAAAAGGGTAACTATGAGAGACACGTGGCGGAATGTGGTAACCAGGAGGGACACATGGCAGCACCACATTCCTCATCATAAAATTTTTCCGCTTTTCTCTCATATTAAATAATCACATTAATTGCTAATAATATTATTTAAATCTTTTTTAGATTAAAATACTTTTTAAATAAATTAAAAAAAATCTTTTTATTAATGTTATTTCTAAAGATACTTAATTATAAGGTAAGATTTTTTTCTAAAACATCAAACTTTTTAAAAATATAAAATATTTTAAAATTAGTGCTTTTAAAAATAAAATTTTTATAAACAAAAAAATAAAATTTGTGAATTATTATAAGAAAGTTTAAAAAATGATAATTATTTTAATCGTTTGTTTTGAAACAAATTTTCATTCTGATTATAATAAGAAAGATTTCAATCAAATATTATCTTAAAATATTATTATATAATTAATAAAATTTTATTATATTTAATATTCTATTTATTAAACTCGTGTAATATACGGTTTTACTAACAACTAAAGATATTTAGTCATGAATTAAAAAAAAATTAATACTTTTCACACAAATATCATGTTGTCAAGTCACAGACCTCCATCTATATTTTCGTTGAAGTGTATAACTAAAAGATTTCAAACTTCCAACAACCACCCCCCTCCTTTCTTTTTCCTCTAAAACCAAAACAAAACTTTCTCATTATCATTCATATCTCTCAAAAAAAAAAAAAAATGGAACTCAAAGATTCCAATGTACTGTCAACATTTACTAGCGTCGGAATAGAGACATAGTAAATACTCCCAAGGAATAAGAACCGAAGAAAGAAGAATAGACCGACCTCCCATGGAAAGCATATTTATTTTCCATTTAAAGAGCTTTTTCTTGAATGTGTCGATCACAACATTCCAACCTAGAATACGAGACATGTTACATTTGACAAGAAATCCCAAGTAAATCAAAAGGGATCTTGGCAGGCTTACGTCCTGCTAAAGAAGCAAATCTTCCCATTTCATGAAAATCAACACCCACACAGAATAATGGGACGTATGAATGTTAATCTTTAAACTAGAAGCCAAAAAAACAACCGAGAAGTCTAATCAAATTTTTTATATTATATACCGGTCAATTTCCAATAATAATTATAAAATCAACATCCAATTTATGTTACAAAGATATCTTGTCTTTGCTGATATCAATCCCCATAAATAGAACAACCGAAATAGAACCTCCAATAGCTATGTAAGATCTTTCATAGATATAATGAACATAAAGAAGATCAGGGGATGTCTTGTCTTAACCTACAAGCCTAAAATTTCGAAGTGAAACTATCATTCACCAAGATAGATGTTCTCGCAAACTCCAAACGTATTTGAAGTCTTGAACCCAACACACCCATCTATCACCAAATCCCATGTAAAAATAAAATATGAGAATCAAACGTTTTCTCAAATCATTATTGAAAATTACGTATTAATCTAAAATATTTTATTAACATATTTGTGAGTGAATAGAGAAAATAAAATGTTTAATAATTATCTTTTATAGTTTCATTTAATTGTTTCTTTTTAAGTATCTTTTTATTGTTTCGACTTATTTTGTCACAACTACTTTTTATTTGTTTTTTTTTTCGTTTTCACATCGGCTATTATTTTATTATTTATTTTTCTAATATATATATATATATTAATATTTTGTTCTAAGTAGTAATATATAAGTTCACCATCCAGTCTCGTCTAAAACAAGAGGGTGTAAAACCTAGTTAAGGGAGGAGGGGGCGTAGCCCTAAATTACCCTGGACTACCCTGGAATCCATCAATCACACACTGTCACATCACAAGTACCCTGAACTATCCTGAAACACCCAAAAAGTTGGAAATGCAACCCTAAACTATCCTGAAACTTTTATTTTCATATTTAAATAATTCAAAAAAATTAACTTTTACTAAAAATTAAAAATTATATAATTAAAAATAAAACATTACATAATTAAAAATAAAAGATTACATAATTAAAAATAGAAATAGTACATAATTAAAACTTAAATATTACAAATATTAAAATTAACCTATTCCTCTTCCGAAGCGAGGTACGCTAGATCTAACCTTGAAAGATGTTCGACAAGATCATATCGAAGTAGGAAATATGTATCTTGATCATATATTTCCGAAAAAGCGTTACCGTCAAAAACCGGTTGGACCGGAGGGTCCATTATGTATACCGGTGATATCGTTCTTCCTTCATCCTTCAGGATCATGTTGTGCAATATCATGCATGCGTAAACCACGCTCCGAATCTTGCCAACCGTCATAGCCCCTCATCGGTCGCCTAAGTATGCCCCATTTTCCTTTTAGTGCACCGAAAGCTCTTTCAACATATTTCCTAGCCGACTCTTGCACTTTCTTGAATATCTTTTGATTCGAATCGGTCGGATATGGAAACGATTTCACAAACATTGACCAAGTAGGATAGATCCCGTCGGTAAGATAATATCCCCATTTGTATAGATGTCCATTTACATAAAATGGACACTTGGGTGCGGTACCATTCCTCTCAGGTACAAATATTGGGGATTGATTGAGAACATTGATGTCGTTGTTTGACCCGGACGGGCCACAAAAACCATGCCAAAACCACATATCATTTGAAGCCACCGCTTCGAGCATGACCGTCGGATATTGGTGATCACCTCTCATATATTGGCCACGCAACTCGGTCGGACACATTCTTCAAACAAAATGTGTACAATCTATACTGCCAAGCATATCGGGAAGGTGATGCTTATCCTCGTGTGCCTGGTACAAAAGTGCAACATCGTGGCTTGTAGGTCTACGAAGGAACTCCCTACCATATAACTTAATAATGGCATTGCAAAAAAATTGTAGATACTCACGCGAAATGCGAGCAGACATACATAAATACTCATCATACTCGTCTGGAGTGTTACCTGTTGCGAGTTGTCTGACCGCCGACTTGCATTTTTGTAGCGTGGTGAAACTCTTTTTCATCCTCCCGTCAAGGCCGTCTTGAAACCATTCTTCTTTTGATTTGACATCGCCGACTATTTTTAAGAATAAACGTTTCGACATAAGATACCTTTCTCGAAACGTTTGTTCATCGTATTTCGAATCGTCAACGAAATAGTCGTTCATAAGTAGCTCGTGACCCGTTACACGATCGCGTGAAACGTATTTTTTTAGAAGAACATAAAATATAAACTGCTATCATTCGAATTCAACGAATCCAAATCGTTTTCGGAAATGTACAAATTTGGAAACTTATCAGACATTGTTGTGTTTGTGTAATTGTTGTGTTTGTATGATTTGTTTGAGTTTGTGTAAATAATAGTGTGTATGTGTGTGAGTATTTATAGGGCAAATTGAGTATTTATAGTACAAATTTTTTTTTTTTTTTTTTTTGAAAATAAAGGTCGAAAATAGCGGTTTTATAGCCGTTATTTTCTCGGCTACCCCTCGGTGACTGCTACCGGCACTTACCCACAAGGTACCCGCAAGGGTGGCGACGGTGTACCCGACCGGGTACTCGCCTACCCGAGCTGGTACCCGAGGGCACCCCCTCCTCCCTAAACGCTACCCTATAGGAAGGGAGAACCTACCTCAAATTGCACCAATCAAAATCGAAGGAAAAGTATTTATTACATTCCTTATTTAATTCGAAAATGAGATCCGGGATCTAACAATTCTTTTAACTATTTTTTAAATATATTTTTAATTATGTATTTAAATCTAATTTAACTCCATGTAAACATTAATGACATTTCTATTAAAAATGGTCGGTGATTGAAGTTGAAATATTGTTAGCTGGCAAGTTGTGTTAGCTAAGAAAATTTTGACAGGGTTCAAGTTTCACTCTAAGCAAAATGATCAGAGTTGAGGCAGTGAGTTTTCTTACCAATGAATTTTCTCCTAAGAGGTTGGGTTGCGGTCCGGTTAGGATACGGATAGATGGACCCGATTAAAATAACACTTATTTTTCGAATCAGGATCACATTTGCCGTTCAAAAAAAAAGTTAAGAAAATTGTGGGTAATTATGTAATACAAAATATAAATAAAATGATCACGTGATCTACTTAATGAATGCAATTATGAAAGCGAGTAATCTTTATTATTTCTATATATTAATGAAAATTGTCTACCCGAATTGCAAAAGTAAAGATAAAGTAAGCCTTCAAAAATAATGATTCACTAAATAACAAATAAGTCATCTCTATAAAATATAATCTTTGGTTTTACCGTTTGAATAGCTAATACATAATGGCAATCACTTAACTTGTAAGATGATACTACATAATAAATATTTCATATTACTTTCAATGTTATAATTCTATAATATACATTAGACATAAAAAAATTAAAAAATAAGACAACGTAAATATTTTGGTTTAAATATTATTTAAGGCACTTTCAGTGCTGCTTAATAATTGAATAATAAAAACTCATTTTAATTTCGATTGTTTAAGAGGAAAATGCTAAAATAACAGGTTGTACCATAGGCTTGTTTTGTTATACAGTAATCATTCATGTCACCATCTATCTTGTCCAAAATGCTTTCGTCTTGCAATCGAATTTAAGAGGAAGTTTCCAGGAAATGCTCGCCGACACTTTGTTTGCTTGTTTGAAGTTGACTAATATTCATCTATCTATATATAAAACATAAAACCTAAAATAATATAGTATGATATAAAATAATATATACGATGTTTATTTATATATATGTGTGGATATGTTTCGGATCTCATTCTATTAGTATTAAGATTTTCCTTTTCGAATCAAGAAAATATTATTTGTTTTAAGTATAAACTGTAAACATTAAATTAAACTTGAACAATATAGGCTAATTATTCGAATTAAAATAAGGTGGTGTTTTGTTTATATGTATGTTTTTTGATTTTCTATTTATGACAACGTACTATTTTTAAATAAAATTCTTTTCTGACTATTTAAAAAGTTTGGAAAATTAGGCTTTCAGTGTGTGTTTATTAAAATTGCACATTTTATATTTTGTTTTCTACCATCATGTTTCTTCCAATATTCTAGATAAGTTTATAGTACCAAAGTTTTAAACTGAAAAAGTTATATGAAACCCATAATTTGTGTTTATTAACCAACTAGTTGTTTTTTCACCGGCGCTTTGCGGCGGGGTTCGAACATGAGAACGTAGCTTAAGTAACAAGGGCTCAGACATATCATCATAGCCATATACGTGATAACTTGTAACCATAATATGTCTAAACTAAACATCATCATCATCGACCTCATCCTTTAAATGTCAAATAGAAGATTCAAAACATGTTAAGATTACTATAATAAGGCTCAGAGCATATGTTCGGTTGCGGCTGCATACCCGAAAGGGCTGCCAGGCGACGGCAACAAAAACCATTTTTGCTTTACAATCATAGCCCGTGAACTACCAAACAACCCAAAGTCTCAGATGAACATTTCACTTCAGATTCATCATCACCGACTTATATAAGGAAAGGACAACATATAATAAGGCTCATAATAGATGTCCGGTTGCGGTTGCATACCCCGAAAGGGCTGTCAAGCGATGGCAACCGAGATCATTTTTGCCTTACGGTCAAAGCCTTTGAACTACCAAACAGCCCAAAGTCTCAGATGAACGTCATCACCGACACATATAACGAAAGGGACAACGTACCACCCGTAAGCATTCACGAACATATTACCTTAACCAACCAAGACAACACACAAAATAGATCGGGTAACAAAATCTCGGATAAGCAAGTGCTCATCATCATCGACCGAAGGATGAACATATTTCGGGTGAAGACCCGTTAACCATCACGAACATAAACTATATGAAAAACACCACAGAGCCGAAATCGCAACTCAGCAATGGACATATAAATCCCATAACCATAATGCATTAATGAAAACAATCGACACAATCACAATCACAATCAGTAGGCATAAATTATAAGAAACCAACTCACAACCCCAAAACTTGCCAGCACAAAAAGGGTCTTGCAGCCACATATGCAGCAGCCCTACCACCATCGCCGCCTTGAACGGCCCAACGACGACGGCCGGCCAACTAAACTCCAACAAGAAACAGGGTAGAGCATAAATCAAATCATCAACCGCTAGATCTGAAAACCCTAAATATTATTGTACGAGAGAAAAGATGCCGGTGAGAAAGGAACACCTCACGACCGCCACCACCACCTCTAACAAGAAGGATGAGCAGACAAGTAGGAGGTGAGACGTCATCGCCATCGTGACAGGCCATGCAATCGAAGACGATAGACGTTGTGCGAACAATGATCGAGAGGCGGGGGCGAACTGCCACCGTCAGGCGGTGGCGGCACCACCGACAATCTGAACGTCGGCGCGCCCTGCCATTGTCGGGCGTCGGCGGCACCACCGGCAACGGGAAGCAACCCAACCGACACACTCTCTCTCTGCAAAAAAAAAAAAACCGCAGTGTAACTATGAGGAGAATCCTTTTTTCTATGGTATTAACTCACGTGCAAACCCCAAAAAACCTTGTGGTAAAACCATGAAAAAACAAAAAACAACTGTAGATCAAACTGCTTTATTCATATATAAGTAACTAGCTTTAGTTAGCATATCCAAAAGTTAAATTCAATAAAGTAGTTAATTATTAAATAATATAAAAATAAATAAAATCAAGTATGTTTATATTAAATAAGACATAACAACTTTTGATTATAAGGTCACAAATGAATAAAAACATCCTTAAAACTACATTTGTAGTAACATTATAAGTTTACACTCATTATTTAAGCTAAAGCTTCAATCTATCTTTATTCTTAACTTGTGACAAAATCCCATAAAGCTGATCTTACGTAAAAGTAGGCACTTTCAAGTATAAACCGACACTTGAGAGAGATTGACCTTAACTTTGTTTATTCTCATAGCGAAATATACAGTCAAGAAAACTGTCTTCTTTATACTTAAAGGAAATACTTTGACGGGTCAAATCGTGAGCTAGATATTGAGTGAGCGTGAGGATATTAGTATGAAAAAATTAAGATTTGAATAATATACATTGAAAGTTATATTGCAATAATTAGTCATCATTTAATTTTGACCCTGTAATCAAATATAGAGATATAGTATTGAATCGGTTTGGATCGAGCTATAAATGTTCATATATCTCTAATTAGTTTTTGATTATTTTTATTTAATACTAACTTTAGTAAACTCGTGTATTATATGGGTTGAAAAAATAAAATATAAATATAATAAAATTTTATGAATTATAAAATGAATAATCTAAAATAAGATTGATAAATTTACATATGGATAATAACTATAAGTAATAAAATAACGATATCAAAATTAAACTTTTGTTTTTAAACTTTATTTTCAAAAAATTAATATTTTTTTTCAAAACAAACCGTATTAAAAATGTTATTTTTTAAAATTTTTATTATAACTCCTAATTTTACTTATTTTAGTTTATAAAAAAATTACTTTTAAAAATACCAATTTAAAATATTTTATATTTTAAAAAAGTTAGATGTTTTTGAAAAAAAATTTAATTGTATAAAAATTTATTTTCTAGAATAACATTAATAAAAAGACATCTTTCTTAATTTATCAAAAAAATTAATCTAAAAAGAATTAAAATTATTAATATTTTTTAATTTAGGTAATTATTTAAGAGAAGAGAGACGAGAAAAAAGTTAGAAGGCCTAGAAATATACCAAGTGTCCCTCTAAATTATTATTTTAGTATTATATATAGATTATATGATGTTTTTAAGGTATGTTGTTTTCACGGTTCATTTCATATTGTTTTGGTGTCCTTATTGTGAATTGTCGTCAAAACTAGTGAGAAAATGAAAAAAAATTTATTTAAAATATTTAAACTTTTCGGTGACTTTTAGCAGCAAGATTGCGAGTGTGTTGCGTGTTGCTTAAAATAAAGAAAATCGTGACATGTCACACAAAAATCCTAAAACGTAACTATCATGAAAAAAGGTCATGAAGAGTTTTAGTTACCGACGAACTCAATGGCATTGTTCATAGCCTTTTCTGTTAATATTATTCCATGAAACTTTATGACTCTTTTCAGGATACCACATTCGACGTTAAGTTTTTCGCGATTCAATATTGTTGTTTTTAATCATTTTATTTTGTAGTCGTTCAATCTTTAGCAGTTTATCTTAGATCATTTTGTTCTTCTCTTTTATTCTAGTTTTTTATAGTCGTTTATCTATTATAAATCATCAAAAAGTTTAACAAATTGATGCATCTACTTTTTGAACATTTATGTATAAAGTTTGCAAATAACACCTTCTTGAAAATAAGGTTAAGAATATTTGATAACAAATGACACCATTTTTAAATAACATTTTTATGTTCTTGAATCTATCCTGGCCGCATCCAAGCATAATTTTATCAAAA
>CM046440.1:55701135-55737651 GCA_025506505.1 Flaveria sonorensis | reverse complement strand
CTAGGATCGCTTTGTATGCAGCCTAATCAAGGCCATCTAAAATGATACTGATCATTACTCCTGAACCATCTTTTTGCCGAGAATATCGAGCTCACCAACCATGGGTTTTATAGTTTGCATGTATTTGGTGATTGATTGGTTAAGAGTCTTGGAGGATTGTTTGAGGTGAAGTTGCAACTATTTGATATGTCCACGGGATGGTGACACATATGTTCCAACTAGAGTTTTCCAGCTTCATAAAAGTCAGGCAGCAAAAAGCACTACGGAGGAAGAAGATAGTCTCACTTCAGCAGATCACCTGCGGAAGAAGAAGACTGGTTCTCACACATCCATGGAAAAGCAAAGGAAAAATGTTCCAAAGTGAGATGAAGAAGATCTACGGAAGAAGACAAAACAGTCTTCCGTAGAACATCCGCGGAAGAAGAAATCATCAGAACCTAAACAATCATCCGTAGAAGATCTACAAAAGAAGAAAATACCTGAGGATTCAACTGCTAACCAGAAAGAAGATACTGGTGAAGATTAAGAAAGAACTGAAGAAGTAAAAGAAGATACTGATGAAGAAACTGACAAAGATAGAAGCTGACTCTGACAGTGAAGCTGAAGAGAAGTATTGCAAATCGTATGATATGCACAACCACAGCACAGAAGAGTGCTACCTCAGTAGCTATTGCTCCATTTGCAATATGAACAATCATATGACCTCAGATTGTTACTTCAACAAGCATTGTGCCATCTGCAACACCACAACCATTCCACTCAAGAATGTTTCTTCAACAAAAAACAAATTAAAGGTCCCCAAGAAGCAAAAAGATGAGACTTTTGAATCAAATTCAGAATCTTTAAAGAATGATGAATCAAAAATACCAAAGCAAAAGAATCAGCAACAAAAGCAGAAGAATGCAAAGACAAGAGAAAACATCTGTAATAATTCATCAAAGAAAAAGAAGGAGATACAACTATCTAAAGTAAGACACCTCATAAAAAGGTAGTGTTTCAAGAAGATGATGCCTTCTTTGATCACTTTGAAAAAGGCAATCATGTACCCCAGTCAAGGACAAAGGATATAGAAACCTTTTCAGAAAGAGTCTCAGCCTCAAGTTCAAAGAAAAGTTAATGAAAGAAGAGGTGAAAGAGGAAGTGAGTATGAATCAAGATGATAGTGCTTCATCTTCATCATCATTTAAATCATCCTCACCCAAAACAAAACATAATGAATTAATGGAATCTAAAACCAATCTAGAGTCATCTAGGCTCATTCATGAGAGAATAACAATATTAGATAACAATGGCAAGCCAAGACCATCAAGGCTTGGGCTCCACGGTCTAACTGATTTCATTATTTTGCAGGAACATCCAGGGGGACTGACAACAAGTGGTATGTTGACAGTGGCTGTTCCAGGCACTTGACAGGAAACTGTTCTCTCCTCCATGACTTCAAACATAAAAATGCTTCCTATGTAGCATTTGGTGGGGATAAGAAGGAGGTAAAATATTGGTGAAGGAATGGTGACCAATGGTGTTCTAAAATTTGAGAAAGTTAACTTCTGTGAAAATTTACAATTCAATTTATTAAGTGTTTCTCAAATTTATGATCAAAACTATACTACTTTCTTTGATACTAACTATTGTTACATTCTTAAGCCAGGTTTTCAAATTCCAGAAGACTGGATCCTTCTTAAAGCACCAAGAAAAGGCAACACATATGTTTTGGATATGAAAAACATCTATAACAAGTAATGAAACATGCCTGATTTCTAAGTCATCAGAAGAGGAATCTCAACTTGTGGCATAGAAGAATGGTTCACTCTAACTTGAAGAACATGAATAAGTTGGTCAAAAATGATTAGTCATTGGCCTTCCAAAGAAAGAATTTTATTGTTCTAATAACTGTTCATCATGTTTCAAAGAAAACAACATAGAGTGTCTCATAAATCCAAAACAATTAACACAAACACAACACCACTCAAACTTTTGCACATGGATCTTTTTGGTCCAACCAATGTCTTAGCATTGGAAAAAGGCAATACTGTTTGGTGATTGTTGATGATTTCACTAGATTCATATGGGTCTTTTTCTTAAAACATAAAAGTGAAACATCAGAAACATTGATGAGTTTATCACTAAGATTGAAAATCAACTTGATATAAAAATCAAAATCTTAAGAAGTGATAATGGAACTGAATTTGTTAATCATATTTTAGATTCCTTTTGCAGGGACAAAGGCATATCAAGACAATTCAGTGCACCAAGAACACCATAACAGAATGAAGTTGTTGAAAGAAAAAATAGAACTCTTATTGAAGCAACAAGAACAATGCTTGCTGATTCATAGTTGCCAATCACATTCTGGGCAGAAGCTGTGAACACAACATGCAATGTTCAAAACAGGACATTAATTGTCAAAGAACATAATAAAACATCATATGAGCTATTGTTTAAAAGAAAACCTTTCATAGGATATTTTAGAGCTTTTGGGTGTCATGTGTCCATATTAAACACAAAATATCAATTAGGAAAGTTTGTAGAAAAAGCCTATGATGGTATCTTTGTTGGTTACTCATCAACATCTAAATCATATAGAGTCTATGTTCCACATGAAAACAATATGGAAGAAACTCCTAATGTATCTTTTAATGAATCCTTGTTTCCAAAATCCACCAAGAGTAGTCCAGTCACTTACTCAAAATGTTACTGATCCTAGCCCTTCGAATCAAACAAGCAAAGATCATCCTGATGGAAAGAATAGGTCTACATCCATAGAATTTCCTTCTACATTCGCAGAGTACCTTCTACATCCATAGATATTACTACTTCCGGAGATGACCCATTACATTCAGTTGAAGTTCACACTCAACAGAAAGCATTCAACAACCACCACCCACACATGCAGTTCAACAAACTACATCATCTGTAGTTGTACCTGTAGCTGCTGCGTATGCTATGCCTACATCTGCAGAAACACAAGCTGATATAGATGGACATGATTCAGCATCAAAAGATCAGCTACATGAGAATTTTGACTACTTTGTGGATTCCTATCCCAGCTGACTCCATCTCCATCAACCAACATCACTAACTTGGATTCATCCATTCAAGTTGAATCAATACCAACATCTAGAATTCACAAGTATCATCCCATTGAAAACATGATAGGTGATCTTAATGATAGAACCAAAAGAAGACAAGGGGGAGCAGCCAACATTTGTCTGTTCTCTTGCTTTCTTTCACAAGTGGTTCCTCCCAACATCACTGCAGCATTGAAAGATAACAGCTTGATTGAAGCAATGCAAGAAGAACTTCAACAATTTAGAAAACAAAAGTCTGGAATCTAGTTGATCTTCCTGAAGGCCATTATCCAATTGGTACAAGGTGGCTATTCAAGAACAAACTAGATGACAGGGCATTATTATGAGAAACAAAGCAATGATGATAGCACAAGGTTATACTCAGGAAGAAGGATAGACTATGATGAAGTCTTTTGCTCCTGTTACAAGGATTGAAGCCATTAGAGTCTTTCTAGCCTATGCATCACATAAGAAGTTCACAGTTTACCGGATGGATGTAAAATATGCCTTCTTATATGGTAAAATTGATGAAGAAGTCTATGTTGCTAAGCCACCAGGCTTTAAAGATCCTGATTATCCACACAGGGTATACAAGCTTGACAAAGATTTTATGGACTTCATCAGGCCCCAAGAAAATGGTATGAAACATTGTCATCTTTCTTACTCAAGCATGGTTACAAATGGGGAACAATTGATCAGACTCTCTTCCTAAACATGAACATCAAGATCTCTTAGTTGTCCAAGTATATGTAGATGATTTCATATTTGGATCAACAAACAAAAGATTGTGTGAAGAGTTTGAATGTCTGATGAAATCTGAGTTTCAAATGAGTTCCATGGGAGAACTAACATTCTTCCTTGGTTTGCAAGTTCATCAAACTAGATGGCATCTTCATTAATTAGGAGAAGTATGTGAATCAAATTTTGAAGAAGTACAACCTTGTTGATTCATCTTCATGCAAAACACCAGCATCAACAATAGATAAGATTGTACCAGATCTTACAGAGAAGTCTGTTGATCAAAGATTATATAGATCTATGATAGGATCATTAATGTATTTATCTGCCAGCAGACCTGACATAATGTTTGCTGTGTGTGTTTGTGCTAGGTACCAAGCAGACCCAAAGGAATCACATATGAATGTAGTGAAGAGGATTTTTAGATACCTTAAGGGAAACAATCTCTTGGACTCTGGTATCCCAAAGAAGGAGATTTTAAACTCTACTCATATTCCAACAGTGACTATAGAGGCTGCAACAACAACAGAAAATCAACCACTGGTGGATGCCAATTCATAGGACCAAGACTAGTTTCTTGGCAGTGCAAAAAGCAAACAAATGTCTCAGTATCCACAGCTGAGACTGAGTACATAGCTGCTTCAGCTAGTTGCTCTCAAGTCTTATGGTTGCAAAACTAATTACTTGATTATGGTTATAATTTTCTTCAAACACCAATACATATTGATAACTCAGCTGCTATGTTCATCACTGCTAATCCAGTACAACATAGTAAAACAAAACATATTGAAATTAGATATCATTTTCTGAGTGATTGCTCAAAAAAATGTTTAATCAAGTTGATTAAGGTGGATACAACAAATCAGCTTGCTGATTTATTCACTAAAGCCTTTTATTCAGTTAGATTTAATTTCTTAATTGAGTCATTAGGCATAATCAATTTAGATTAAGTCTTAATCAACATAATGAAAAGCATGGTCTGTCCATTATAGTTTTAATATGAACATCTACGGAAGAACAAACTTGTTCCTCCGTAGATTGTTATTAATATGAAAAAGGAAAAAATATTCTTAACATATAAAAATACAAAACCATTGTCTTATTTACATATTTTATTAAATAAGCAGTTCATATAATGAGAAATGATAGTACACTATACCTTTGCTTACTTTCCTCATTTATCAAACAATTCATATAGACTGATCAGATGTGATTTGATATGTGATTAGGTTCAGCTTGAGTTGAAAATAAACAAGTCATGCATAACATAATGTCAAGGTGACAAACTGTGGCTAATTCCATTTTGAGGAGCAAGGAAGTAAGTCTTATCCTGTTGTGATCAACTTACTCACCTAAGCATATATGTTGTAACACTTTATAACCTCTATCTTTGCGCATCATGAACTCTCTATTTTGCGTAAGCAAAGACCTGAGTTCCTAGGCACCTCTGTTTTACGTAAGTAAAGACCTGGTGTCCTGATGCTTAGTAACAAAAGATTCCAAAAGGAACAGCTCTAAAAGAATCCATGGTGATCAACTGTATATTAATTCAGAGCTCAAAAATCATATCAGCATTAATAAGATTTCAAAGAAATCTTAAGATAGAGCTTATAACTTACGGAACATAGTTTTAAGTGTGAAAAAGTGATAAATTGACTCATCTACGGAGGACAAACTTCAATGTGAATTGAATGTGGAGTCCATACTTGTCCATCTTTAAACAATTTTAAAACATGATAAATAGCATGACAAGTTGAATATACACTCTTGCTTGAATTTATGAGGATCAATATACTTGCAATCAACACTAGATCTGTCTTCTATCATCAACCAAAACTGTCATTGGAAAGTTTCTTAATGTTATAGTATGATCCTATTATATGATGTTAATGCTTGTAAATAATTTCTGGTTTTGTTCTTTTCTTTGCTAATTAGTTGGACAGATAATGTTTTTCATGCTATTCTTTATAAATTTTTGATAAATGCATAATTTTATGATTAATCACAAATTTAGGGGGAGCAGTAAATCAGCATGAAAATCTAAGTATCAAATGAGTTACATCTTTAAATGAAGAAAGTTGGAACTTGAGCACTAACTTGGCTACAAGATATCTGAAGATTTTAACCAAATCAATTTTGCACAATTGCCATGAAGCAGAGTCAACAAGGTCCAATAGCAAACAACAAATGATCTAACATAGTGTTTAAGATCATACATCAAAAATAACAAAAATTACCTTTCCGTAGATTAGTAACCTACAGATAAAACAACAAATTCATAACAAATTTTGTCTTCCGTAGATGTTCCTGCGAAAGAATTAATTTGTTAAGGTTAAAACAGCAAAGTTTTTGCCTTCCGTAGATGTTCTGCGGAAGCATAAACCTCGGAAGGGTATGATAGGAAAATGGGTCCCATAATATTAAATATTTTTTAAATTGTCTGAAAAGGTATAAAAGGATATCTCTACCATTGGACTTTCTACTCACTCTCAAAAACCTTCTCAGGCCTAGAAAATCTCTCAAACCCCTTTCATCAACAATCGCTGAAATCGTTCATTCCACACCAATAATCCACACATAAGTCAAACATCGAAGCCAGTATGACTAATCGATTCATCAAAGATCATAACATATGCGTATTTTTGAATCCAGAATTGGAAGATGCATGCAGAGACATCATCCGCTATCTGAGAAGAAGTAGATTGTTTTATGCGCTAACAGAGGATCCTATTATCTATGAATCACACATGATAGATTTCTGGGACTCTACGAGGGTCGAGGAAGAAAATGAAGAACAAGTAATTTATGCTTCAATCAGAAATCAACAACTAAGAACTGATGAACGAACAATAAGGAGGGCGCTGGAGTTCGGAGAATTAAAGAAGGTCACCCTGATGTATTTGATCATGAATACATTTAGAAAGTTTTTCAGTTAATGGGGTATGATGGAGACTATCAACACGGTGAGATCAAAAAAGGGAGGTTGTGCAAGCCGTATAGATTCCTATGCCACACCTATCTCAAGTGCATCTCGAACAGGAAGTCCGGTTTGGACAGATTCTCAAGGCACATCTCATCGGGAATCATCAGCATTTTTGAGGGAAGAAAGTACAACTACTCCAAGACATTCTTGGTTGCCTGTGTGACCATATAAGAATGCAAAAAGACAATAAGATGTACATGTTCCCTAGGTTCATCCAGCTGATCATAAACGAATGTATGCCCAATGTTGAAAGAGAAGGTGATGTGTTTGTGCAAACTCACCTAGGAAGATCTCTACTCAACAATTTGACTGGGCAGTATCAAGGAGAAGAGGTGGAGATGTTCCCACATGTGATGGATGAAATTGCTGACATACCTCAAGAACTCATATTCCCTGAACAACCACAACAACAAACACCTTCAACAGAATCACTTGAACCACCACATCATGAACCCAATCCTCCTTCACCACCATCCTTTACCAACATACCCTTATCACCACCTGTACATACCATCTCACGACCAAGTGAACACACCCAACCCTTATGTCACACCCTCAAAATCCATGTGCGGGGTTTTACCGCGAGGCATGTGACATACCAGGATCTCAGTCGTTAGTTACTTAGAACGACTCTATATGAACAAACATTCAAAATCAGAGTTTAACTTTAAAATATGCGGAAGCATTTAATAAACCAGACAGACCAAAGTAAAGCAATATAAGGTAAAATGCGTAAACACACGCGCCCAAAGTGATACTAACAAATACTTAAATGTTTAGTATCCAAACCAAAACAAAGTTTCAATCATGCTGACAACTACAATGATGTTGACCCGTGTATGTGCTCCTAGGCAATGATAACCTCAACCTGAGAATATCATACTAAAAGAGTCAACACAATGCCTGGCAAGTTCAAGAGTTTGCGTTAATCATAAATCAATAATAGTTGCAAAATATAAGAAGTGTATTGAAATAGATAGCTAGTCTATATTCATAAGTAGTAATCATAGTGATTTCGCGATTGAAGCTGATTGTGTTTCGTTTGTTGCCTTCCGTCACGACTTACCAGGTCGTGACGATGTTTGTGTTAGGACAAAATTGCACCCGTTTGACCTCGAGTTGCACAGGTGGGGCTCATCAGACCTAGTAGTACTACCCAAGTTTTCCCGCTAAATAACATTATTAATAATTCGAAAGTGTGAGGAATTTCATGGTATTCAACACTATATCATACTATACACAACTCATATAAAGTAAGCGTTTGTAAAACCAGTATGCTATCTCCCCCAAAAGAGAGTATGAAAAAGAGTGGGGCATGAACTCACCTGGTGTGCACAAGAAAGAACTTAAGAGCTTAACTTGAAAGAGAGAGTGGAAAGACAACCTTCAGAGATCACCTAGAACATGCAAGTACATAAGTACGTGTACACAAAATCATGATGAAACCCTAAGTGCTCTATAAACCAAAGAACTCAAGGTTTTGGAAAAACAAGACACATTGACCCAGTTGACTCGTTTGACCCGTTGGTGACATTATTGGTGAAATTCCATTCAATCAAATATAACAGTTCATCAGCCATGATTATCAAGTTGTTCACGTATGCCACTTCATTAACCACATATACTACCTAGATCATCATACAACTAGATTATCATACAAGTCATGCGAATCTCAAGTAATCACCATGCTCAACATAGCTATACCATAACTAATGCATCATAAATAGAATCAAATCATGCACAACATGCCATGTGAAGCCACTCACGACTTCACACCCTAAACCCTGCCAATCCTACTAAGTAGGGGCCTCAGATTTGCAACCGTGTATAACCATCATCACATTATTCCACAGTGTCCACATCAACCAAAATGTGCAACCATGATCTACTACAACCCAAACAATAGTACTACCAATACCCATATGACCCATCATCATGTATACCCACAAAAAGACCAAATCTTTCAATTGACCAATTAAACATTCATACAACCCAAACAATGCATTCTACCACATTAGAAATCATCCTTGAACATGCTAACATGATCCAAAAGTCACAAACATGCCCAATTCATCATATTCAAGATTTTGTGCAAATAAAGTTTCCCTTTTGGGAAAGTGCATCCCAAAATATATCTTACACCCAATACATTCATGATTTCATTAACAATATATCAATTCAAACTCATGCTATCGTCTAGACATGTTCTGCACATCAAATCATCATGATTCATCAATCTTCAAAACCAAAAGTTTCTACTTTTGGTAACATATGAACTACAACATCCATTCTTAGGTTTCTAGCATCAACATCATCATTCTAACATCCCCATAACATGATAAACACTTTAACAACATCAATTCATCATCCAATCATCATATTCATGCAAATAAAGTTACTATTATTAGTAACCTATGAACAACGCAACAAAATCAAAGCTTTCTTGCATAATCAACGTTAACTAACATCTATACAATCTAACTAACATAATAACATCAACAAACAACCAAGAATTGACATTCAATTGTAGATTTTCGAACTACAACATTCGGCCATACATAAAACCATCAATAGCTTGTAAAAATCTAACCTTTAAACGTGTAATAGACAAGATTTGATGTTTCTAACGTGTTCTATGCTTGAAATCGATCCAAAACGGATGCTTTCTTGGTTGATCTTGGTCGAAATCGCAGATTGGTGAGGGGAGAGTGCCAAGTAGTGGCCGATGGGTAGTTTTTAGGTGATTAGGGTTTTGTTTAAATTAAGTATTTTATTTAGAAAGTTATTATTTAGCCCTTAATGTTTTATATTTTATAAAAACCCATCTTTTAAACACTTTTTAAAAGGTTTAAACTTAATAATACAAACATTATTATCAACAATAATAATTCTATAAATTATTTTCACTAGTCACAAGATTCACGAATTAAATACACACGTTTTCACGTTACGCGATAAAATTCACAATTAATATTTAAATCACGTAAGCACATAAGCACAACTTAATAATCACATTATTAGTTAGATTATTATCTGTATATCATTGTTAATTATTATTAAGTCACCAACGTTCAACGACAACTAGTGTGTGCTCACGATACGTGTATGCAAGACTTAACGGAACTAATGGAATTTGGTAACGGAAAATTACCGAATGTCACACCTTATCACCTGCACTTTCTCAAACATCAATAAACTTTGCTTCAACTGAAGTAGTATCACTTGATCAAATCCCTCAACCATAACCATAACAATCACCACCACAACCATTATCTCAACATAAACCATACTTTCCATCACCAGCTACTGTGATAGAATTATCAGAATCATCTTCCAGTGAGCATATCCAACCTATCTCACCCATCCAATCTCAATCATCATTGCACTCTGGTGCAACAGAATCCATCTCACCACTTCTCACTCAAACACCTACACCTCCACTTCAAATTGAACCAACCACCTCACCCACACCTACTATACCCATTGATAGCCCAACATCTACTGAGAAACTCAACTTTGATGAGGATGAATATGAAGCTATTAATGATGGTGATACTGAGGAGATATGTCTAGAGGTTGAAAGGGAGAAAGATGAAGAAGTTAAACAAGAGGAGGGTAGTTATGTTGACATCAATGCTTATAATAAGGATGACTTGAATGAAGAAGAGATTGATGTGAGTAAGAGCTACCTGGTAGCAAAATACAACAATTTGATCATTAAAGCAACAAGAAGTTAGAAAAGTTAAGGAAAATGAAGAAGGAGCTGACAGAGAAAGACAGACTGATAGCTGAGAAAGATGCTACAATCACTCAACTGGAAGGACGAATCAAAAGGCTGAGAAAAGATATTGAGACTGATAACAAGGTGATTGATGCAATGAATGAGCTAATCTCTGAACAATCAGAACAACTGAAAGCAAAAGATGATGAGAATGAGAAGTTAAAGAAAAAGTTGTCTGAACGAGAAGTGAGCAAAAAGAAAGAAGCTGGTATGAGTTTAAAAATGAAGGCAAAGGAACCCATAATCATGTACAGCAGAAAAAGAAAATATTTGGGTAAAACTCAGATGAAGCTGCTGAACCTAAAGATGCACAAAAGAGAACCAAAAGTAGTTGCCCACTTCACATTCAATCATCTGATCCTCCAGCTTTTCAACCAATAGAAAGCATTGAAGTAAATAATGATGATGAGTGGGAAGAATTAACAAAAGAAGAGCCAGCTGAAGCTGCTAAAGAAGCAAAGGCTGATGACTTGTTATCCACCAAAAGCATACTTGAAGAAAGAGCTCAATCTGCCATGTTCATGGACTTAATAAAAAATGGCTTTCCCTATGACTTGGTAGAGAAAATGAATATGCCTAAAATGATCCAAGTTTTGAAAGAATTTGATGCTACAAGGATGCTCCTAATTTGCAATTATGAAACTTTTTCAAAGTTCAAGGACATGGAGCAAATAAGAAAAGACTTGGGCCATTGGTGTGCTCAGAGCTATGATGGAGCATGTGATGAAGGTGGAGCTAGAAACAGGAGTGAAATTCAGGACTGGAGCTCCCAATCCTGCCTATAAACAAGCAAAACAAACTCCTGCTGAACCAACTGTAGTTCAAAACAAAGATATGTATAAGGGCAGAGAAAGCATGATCAAGGAACCAAGAGACATCATTCCCAACAAAGTATGGCCCCTGGGAACTGCTGTGAGGGAGATAATAGAAGAAAAGACTACATTGATACAACTCTTTGATCAGATGACCACTCCAAGAACAACTGAAGAAAATAAAATAATAGCATGAAATATGATTCAGAATGGGATTGTGTTATGCTGAAGAGAACATCTAGAATGATTCAATACTTTCTAAGGGTGGAAACACTCTTTACACTTCCAGATGCAGACCTCACTACTTTGCAAAACATTCCCATCACAAACTACCTAATCAGTCCAAGGGGAAGAGACTTCTCTGGACTTGTGGCTAAGTTGAGTCACAAGTTCAAGGGAGATGTGCTTGAAGAAGCAAAGATAGAAGATGCAGAACACAACAAAAGGAAGTTAAAACAAAAAAGGTCTCATGTCAGTTCTTTTCAAGCTTTAGATGATGAATTTTTACAAAGAATTGGATATGAAGACAAATCTGAAGCATCAATCAAAATCATAGAAGGAAATCAATTTTCAATGCCTATCATAGAATGGGGCTATGTAGAAGTGCAGGACCAGTAAGGGTACTTAAAAGTGCAATTATCTTCACAAGAGGAGTGATCTTAAATCACTTAACCACTCAAATAGAAACTGGTAACTTCACTGATGATATAAAGCAACACAAGTAATATTAAAGAGATAGAACTATAAGAACAAGAACAAAGTCACAAGAACACAAGATTAAGTTTTCAAGGAAGTTGTATATTGATTCTCTAGTTCTATTACAAGTGTTTGCCAGTATATCTAATTACAAGAACCAGAGACTATTTATATTACAACCTACAACCGTCAATATACAAAAAGACAGTTGGAATTTTGACTAATCTAGACAACAAGATCAATCTACAGTTAAAAGGCAGATTGCCTTTTGACTAGTGACTATGACATCCTATAGCTCACTGACTTAATCTAATACAGGCAAGTCTACAGGAACAAAAGTGGGAAGTTACAGTCAAAGACTTTTTCTACTGTTTGATAAAGTATGGAAGTTTCACCAACTAATGTTAGCAGGTGAGTCTTCAGAGTAGTAGCGGAAAGTACATCAGCTTTATCAAAAAGTAAATCAGAGAAACCATTTTTTCTTTGTCTTTGGAAGAAATCTGTCTTCACAGCAAAATGGCTTCGGAAGACTTTGTCTTTTGAAGCTTCAGAAGACTTCATCTTTGGCTTCGGAAGAAATGAGTTTTTGGTTTCGGAAGATTTCACACTTGTAATAATTTTATGATAAGTGTGAAACTTCCGAAGTAACTTCTTCTGAACTGTTGGCTTCGGAAGATTTTACACTTAGACTTATTTATGAGTGTAAAACTTCTGAAGCTAGTTCATCTTTGTTCCTTAGTGCATGCAGGAAGACTTGGTTGTTTTGGTATCCTTTGGTTACATTAGCCTTTAATCTTCAGATGTTCCTTACAAGAAAGAACCCCTAGGGTGATGCTACCAAAACAGAGAAGTTCTTCAGATTTTGATAGTCCACATCAGGATCTTCAGCAGACGTTTCTTCATCATTAGATCTGGATCCTTCAGGCTTACATAGAACCTTCTCATGTCATAGAGATCATGCAGAGGAAGTTCAAGCATGTCATTTGTGAAGTAGACATGTTGTTCTCCCTAAACTCTTGTGACATACCATCTGTCTGGATTTTCAGCATAAGTCCATAACAGAATTTGTCTTCCAATAGCAAGAGGCTCTACTATGATTGGAGTTTGTTGAGAGACCTCTTCATGCACTTCCTTAGGATGCTCTGACTCAACCTGAGGTTGGGAGGTGGATGCCTTTCTTCTCTTTTTTTTTTGAAGCAGATCTTCTTCTGGCCATCCTTTTTCTCCTCCCTGATTTCTTCAACTGAGAGGACTGGTCTTGAGTACCAGTTGGTTCTGTTATGTCTCTCTTAGTTGGGTTCTCCTCTCTCACAGGTTCAGAAGGAGAGAGAGGAAGACCCTGCTGTGGGTCAAAAGATGAAGTTGGCTCAGATGCAGCTCCAGGTTCAGGTTGTGTTGTCTTAGTAGGTTCAACCTTCACCTCAACTTCAGGTTGAGCTGGACTTGGTGGAGAATGCAAGTCCACCAGCTATCCCTTCTTTATCTTCTGCTTGATCACCCTAATATGCTCATCCATTGTGGATAGAGACATAGGACCAAGCCTCCTTTCGAAGAACCCATACAGCTTCAAGAAGCTCATTATCCTTTGTATGTTAACAGACTTCTTCTGGATTTTGAGGATGATGGCTCTTGACTTCACAAATTCTTCCTTTAATCTCTTCCTAGCAGCTTTCCTTTCTCTTTTGGCTTGTTCTTCCAGCTGCTTGTTGTATTTAAACTTTATGTACTCATGTGATAAGGGAAGAAGTGTAGGTGCCTGATAGAGACCTGTGGCAGTCAGGTAGTTGATCATCTTTAGTCTTTCTTCTTCATTAACTACTAAGATTGTTCAGTGGCCACAGTCTCTGGCTCAGGACTTTCTTGAAATGGGGAGAGGACAGGAGCATCTTTATAGAGTCTTTTCAGCCTCCTTTGTTCTTTGACATTGAGGAGCAGTTTTGCATCCTCTGCCTCCCTCCTCTCTTTTGATAACTCGGTGTCAGCCAGTTCATTCAGCTCCTCTAAGGGGAGAGAGATGAGTTCATCAACATTATAGTTTCTGGTTCCCAGGTAGTTTAACCTGGCTGCCCTTAATTCATCTTCTTGAGTGTTTTACTGGGGCAGCCCAGATTACAGCTTCCATAAACCTTAGGGAACCACTTGAACTCTCTCCCCTCAGCTTCTTCTTCCTCTCTCTTTTCTCCTCCTCCATCTCCTCAGAAGTTAACTTCCTTTTTCCTTTGTATACCACAGGCCTAGGTGACTCAAGGAGGAGAGAGCTTTGGCCTTTATTGCTTGATTTAGCTGTCAAACTCTGGCCAGAGAGAGGTTGTGAAGCACCATCACCAGCTGGTGCCTCACTGAGGGTAAAGGGTACAGAAGGAGATCCTGTCTCAAGGTTCACAAACTCAACCTCTAGGCCTTTAGTCAAGGATTTCCCTTCGAAGTTAATCTTAGGGTCCACCTTAACTTCCAGTTAACCAAAGGCCTCACCTGCTAGCCTCTGTCTATATAATCTTGATCTCTATTTGAATTCTTCTAGCACCCTATCTTGTATTCGGTCAGCAAATCTGGCAGCTTGTTTGTTGCTGCTAGGGTTGACAAGTGGCAGATCCACCAGATATGTACTCTCATAGAGCCTCAGATGTGAAATGTTGAAAATTTCTAGTTGACCCTAAGCTCTAGAGATTACAAGAGCTCTCCTGTTGCTATCATAGCCCTAACCCATGATTATATTCTCAAAAGGGGCAGACATTGCTCTTGGGATTCCCTCCTCAAACAGATGTTGAAAAAGCAAGTCTAGATCTCTGACTTGAGGAGGTTGCTGAGTGTGGACAACTGCAAGAGAGGGTGGTGATTCCTCTATGTCCACACTCTAGGAAGAACTCCCAGGTTCTGTGACTGTCAGGATTTCCTCCCCCTTTTTGGTAGCATCACCCTCTTGCATAGGTGAGCTGGGAGATTGATCCATAACAATCACAGGTTCTTGTGGGCCTGGTTGAGTTGTCCTTATTGGTCTCTCAGCTAACTGGCCCTTGAGATCGGTGATCTCAAGTTACTGGTCATCGACCCTTTTCAGCAAGAAAGTCACTTGAGACTCCAAGTGACTTATCTTTGAAACCAAGTAAGTGTATCTATTTGACAGTAGGTGCACTTTTTGTTTTAGACTCCCCTCAACTTCAGATGAAGAATCATTGGGGGATGAGAGAATTGGACCTAAGTCTTCTTCCTCACCACCAGCATATGGTTCTTGGCTGCTGTATTTCCCTTGCCGCATGACAACTTCAAGGGAAGTGTCAATAGGCTAGGTTGCCATGGTTGAGGTCCTAGTTATGTAATCACTTGTAAAAGTGAGAGCCTCTTCCATATGGGTCTCCTGAATAAGTTCAGGAAGATCCACATCAGTAGGGGGTTACTGATGTGGGCTAGAAGTAGGAGAAGCAGGAGTACTCATCTCTCCTAAAGTGTAGGAAGAGAGGAGAGATTCATGGTACTCACTGAATCCTAAATCATCATCAGAGTAAAAGTCAAGGCTGGAAATAGGTCGGTTAAGGTCTAGAGTTTGGGGATGGTAGCTGTCCCTAGAAGGTTGATCACTTGAGTGTTGAGACTCATGTGATGCGTTAAGGCTGTTTGTGGGGTTGTGAGCTCATCAGGCAGAGCATGAGGAACCTCAGCACTGATCATTTCAAGGATGGGAGTGGTTTGCTCCTCAGGGGAAGTGGGAGCTCGAGATTCCACTTCCTTATGTATGGGTTTTGATATATGTGCCTGCATATGCTCAATAGCAAGTGCAGGGGTTCGTTTACGCTTTCTAATGAAGTGATGGTGATGGTAGGCTGTGTTTGAGGTGGTTGAGAGGTGGAGGCTGTGGGATCAACACTAGATGGTGCTGCTAGGTTGTCACCCTGAGCAAGGAGTTCAAACATTTTTGGGACAAG
This sequence comes from Flaveria sonorensis, assembly GCA_025506505.1. Lineage (NCBI taxonomy): Eukaryota > Viridiplantae > Streptophyta > Magnoliopsida > Asterales > Asteraceae > Flaveria > Flaveria sonorensis. Next base: position 55,721,653 of record CM046440.1, on the reverse strand, counting down.
GGCTGTTTCTACCACAGAGAAGCCAACAGTTGGCTTCTTTAAGATTTTGAAAATATCGGGCCTTATTTGTTCCAATTTAAGAATATTACCTGTCCCCCTCAACTGTGGGCCTAATTCATAGTTGAGAATGTGTTGAACATACCTGGGGAACATGTAATACTCTAAGGAGTCCAAGTTAGCAAGCAAGTTTGTGTAAAAAAATTAAGAGTACCTGAACTTGACTCCCTGTACCATCCCATGGACTATGAAGGAGAGGTCTTCTGGAACTTGATCCCATCCCCCATGTTTGTTAGATAGACTGTGTATGATGACATGGAGGAGGTATTTCCACTGGGATGAGACCTTCCCCTTCCTGAAGGTATTGACTGAGAAGTCACCTTCATAGCCTATCTATTGGAAGAATGGTTGACAGCTTCTTTTGGGAAGGACAGTTCACCTGCTTCATCATCCAACTGCAAATGAGTATTTATGATGGCCGGAGTGATGAAAACGGGCCTCCCCTACACTGTAGCAGCCAGTGCTCTCTCCCCATCCATGGTGACCTCTTGACAGGTCCGCCAGAATTCAAGCAATGATCCTCATAGAGAGGAGTATCGATTGTAAGGGAGGTGAGGTAGTGAGACGAAGAAAGGTACCTACACACGTCGGAGAAACTTGGATCCTTCTTAGAGTGCAACAGGGCAACTTGATTGTGTTGCCTGTGCAGGTGCATGGAGAAGTTTGGGTCATTTCGACGATCAATGTTGGCCATTTAGGTGAAGCTTATCAGTGAAGAAAGGAAGAAGAAGGTGAACTTCGGGAGAATTTAGGTAAAAGATTTGTGAGAGTAAAGAGATGAAGTGGAACCGTTGAGAAGATATATGCTGTGGATTTGAGTCAAAGTTAAGACAAAAAGATAAACTTTGAAATCCGCAAGTGGGTCCCACTTCTGAAAAAGTGCCCAAAGAGTTAGCTTTCTTCGAAGTTGCAAATCTTCCGAAGGTATTTTTGCTTCGAAAGCTTTTCAGCAAAGCTTCTGAAGGCAATTTTGCTTCGGAAGATATTTCAAAGAGTTGTGAAAATTTGGCTTCGGAAGATATATACTTAAAGAAATTTCTTCCGACGTATATTTTGCTTCGGAAGAACTAAGTCTAAGAAAATTATTATCCTTGGATAATAAATCTTCCGAGACTTAATTGCTTTTGGAAGATATTTGTTCTTTGAATGCATTTAAGTGCTTATAAGCATATTTAAGCTTCGGAATATATTCCAAGAATTTCTTCCGAAGGTAAACTCTGATAAGTAGTTAAATTATTTAAAGACATAAATTTCTTCCGAAGGCAATTTGAGTTCTGCCGAGACAAAATAATAAATTTTCACAAATCTAAGGAATATCATTTGAAATTTTAATTTCCTTCCAAAGAGAACTGGGTTTATGAAGATGATCTAATAGACAACTTAGGACACACAATTTTAAGAAATAAGGTTGATTAAGTGTTTAAAGAATATCCATTCAAAGTTAATCATCCCAATAGCTGATATAAGATATTTAAATCTTTGTTCATCAAAGGCTTTGGTGAACAGATCAGCATATTGTTCATTTGTGTTAACTTTGATTAGTTTGATTAATCCTTTTTCAAAATTATCTCTAATCAGATGATACCTGCTGTTGATGTGTTTGGTCCTTGAGTGCTGCACAGGATTCTTTGTAATAGAAATGACACTGTTGTTGTCTATATGAATAGGAGTCTCCTTGAAATTAAACCCATAGTCTAGCATTTGATTCTGAATCCACAGCACTTGAGCACAGTAGCTTGTAGCAGCAATGTATTCAGCTTCAGCAGTTGATGCAGACACACAGGATTGTTTCTTGCATTGCCAAGAGACTATCCTTCCACCAAGGAATTGACATCCCCAGATGTAGACATTGCAGTCATGTTGCAGCCACCATAGTCACTATCTGTATAAGCATACGGATTAAAGTCTGAATTCTTTGGATACCAAAGGCCAAGTTTAGGGGCACCTTTGAGGTATCTGAGAATTCTTTTAACAGTAACTAGGTGTGACATCTTGGGTTTGGCTTGATATCTTGCACATATACATATGGCAAACATGATATCAGGCCGGCTAGCAGTAAGGTACATAAGAGACCCAATCATAGCCCTGTAGAGATGTTCATCAACACACTCCCCCTCAAGATCAGGACCAAGGGAGTGGTTTATGACTATGGGTGTCTTTGCAACCTTACAATCAGTCATTTTAAATCTTGTAAGTATGTCTTGTACATATTTTGACTGACTAATAAAGATGTCATTTTCAACCTGCTTCACTTGAATTTTTAGAAAGAAGTTGAGTTCCCACATGGCACTCATTTCAAATCTATTCTTCATCAGCATTTCAAAGTCTTTCCAGAGCTTTGAATTAGTTGAACCAAAGATAATGTCATCTACATATATCTGAACTAGCATTATGTCATTTTCTATTTCTTTGATGAAGAGAGTCCCATTAATAGTACCTCTTTTGTATCCATGTTGACAAAGATACTTTGATAGTGTCTCATACCACTTTCGTGGAGCTTGATACAGTCCATATAGAGCTTTATCAAGCTTGCAGACATAATCAGGATGATCTGGGTCTGCAAAGCCAGGTGGTTGTTTGACATAAACTTCTTCATCTATCACCCTATAGAGGAAGGCACACTTTACATCAAGCTGATAGATCTTAAAATCCTTGGATGTAGCATAGGCTAGGAATATTCTTATAGCTTCAAGTCTTTCTACAGGAGCAAAGACATCATTGTAATCAATTCCTTCTTCTTGTGTATATCCCTGGACAACCAGTTTAGCCTTGTTCTTGATGACAATTCCTCTATCATCCCTCTTGTTCCTAAAAACCCATTTGGTTCTCATGATAGTCTTCCCTTGAGGAAGAGGACATAAGTTCCAAACCTTCTGTCTTCTGATATGAAGTAGCTCTTCTTGCATAGCTTCAACCCAGCTTCCATCCTTTAGAGCCTCATCAACCTTTTTGGCTCAATCTGGGACAAGAAATAAGAGTGCAGAGAAACATTTTAATCATATGTTTGTCCTCTTGTTCTCACCCCAGTATCAACATTTCTAATGATGTTTGTGGTGAGGTGTGACTTGTGGATCCTTAGTTGAGGGATCACAGCAAGTTGGTTAGACAGATATAGATTGGAGAAATTTAGATTTGGCAATGGAGTGTCACCCACCACATCAGCATATTTATCAAGTGAGACTGATCCAATGAATGTGTGACATCATTTATGTTGTCCTCTATGTAGTGGTTATCAGCATCAAGAAATTCTTGATCACTGTCACCACCTCTATTTCCTCCTGCATTTGAAGTTCCTTCTCCTGAGTTTTGAACCTCTGAGCTGGAATTTGAAGGTACCTCAGATGTATCAGCTGAATTTGTCAAGTTTGTGCTGATAGGATCTTTGTTTGCGGGGTTAGTCACCAAAGGAGCTGAAGTCATAATCTTGCTTGGTCTTCTCAGCTCAAATCTTGGGTCAGGATCTCCTGTTGATATATTATTTGTAGATCCTAAAACATTCTCACAAGACTTGTTAAAATAGTTGGTAACTAAGTCAAGATCAAATAGCCAATCTGGACCAGAACCTTTCATACTTGGAGTGTGCTCATTGAAGGTCACATTGGCTGACTCCTCAACTACTCTAGTTCTGAGATTGTATACTCTATAAGCCTTAGCTTGGGAAGAGTATCCAATAAAGTGTCCATCATCTGACTTCTCATCAAATTTGGCTACTTGATCTTTGGTATTCAAGATGGTGCAAAGACATCCAAATGACCTGAGAAAACCAATAAATTGTCTTCTTTTGTGCCACAGCTCATAAGGAGTCTTACCATGAGTCTTAACCACTAAAACTCTGTTCTGCACATAGCAGGGTATGTTAACAGCCTCTGCCCAGAAGATGATGGGCAGTTTAGAGTCAGACAACATGGTTCTTGCAGCTTCAATAAGTGTCCTGTTTCTCCTCTCAGCAACACCATTTTGCTGAGGAGTCCTGGGAGCACTATATTGTCTTGTAATACCCTTTTCATCACAAAATGTATCAAGGATTTGGTTCTTAAATTCTATTCCTTGATCACATCTTATGGTTTTGACCTTGTGATCAGATTAATTCTCAATTTTTAGAATGAAATTCTTCAAGATCTCAGGGGTCTCATCCTTAGTTCTAAGGAAAAAGACCCAAGTGAATCTTGTGAAATCATCTGTGATTACTAAACAGTAAGAGGTCCTTCCTAAAATCATTACACTGGTAGGGCCAAACAAGTCCATATGTAATAGGTGTAGGGGAGTAGTGATGGATTTCATTTCCTTTGGTTTGTGAGACACTTTGTGTTGCTTCCCTTTTAGGCATGCAACATAGAGGTCATCACTTGTAAACTCTTTCTTTAGCATTCCAGTTACCAAATCATTCTTAATCAATTTATTCATGTTCTTAAAGTTTACATGGCACATTCTTTTATGCCAAAGGAATGACTCATCACTATTTGCTTTAGATAGAAAGCAAGAAACCTCCCTCACCTCTCCTGAGGGAGATGTTTTCTGCAAGTCCTTCTTGTACATGTTCCCTTTCCTAGGGGCTCTGAGCAGGATATGCTCTTCTGGAATAACCACCCCGGGCTTGAGAACAATGCACTCATACTCAGTAAAGAGCATGTTATGTTTCTAATCACAAAATTGGGATACACTCAGTAGATTGTATCCAAGCTCCTTAACAAAATTTACCTTCTCAATGGTGAGCTTACCATTTATGACCATCCCCCTTCCAGTGATGTAACCACCCGCATCTCCTCAAAAGCAACTGGTCCTCCATCAATTTTCTCAAAATTGTGAAGCAAAGAACCATTGCTAGTCATGTGCATGGAACAACCACTATCAATGATCCACACATTTTTCTTGGTCCTTAGCTGTTCATGCATAAAAAGAAGTGGTTAGTTACACTTGGAAACCCAAGCCTCATTGGTCTTGGGCTTATTAAAATGAGTTGAAGACAATGCAACAGTAAGTGATCCTATATTCAAGCTTTGAGGGTCATTTGCTGTTGATGATGAAGAACTTTTAGTCACATGGTCTTCCTTCATCTTCCATACCACCTTTGGAAGATTGGGCCTAACCTTCAAGGCTTTGGAAGTTTTGACAACTTCGAAAGTCTTGGAGACTAGACCTTCGGAAGATCTAGCTTTCACTGCTGCAAGCTTCAGTACTTCGGAAGCATTCCTTTCTTCCGAGACCAACTTTTCTTCTAAAGGAAATTTTTTACTTGTCTTCTTCTTCATTTTGGAGCTTCCGAAGGAAACAGATTTTCCTTCCGAAGCTATTGGTTCCTTCTTCTTCTCAGAAATGTTCTTCTTGGTCATGTGGATGGTACTTTTGGGATTGTACTTGCAATCCTTAGCCATATGAGAAGTACTACCACACATGACACAGTTGAGTTCCTTCTTTCTGAGAGTCTTCTTTTGAGAGCAAGACTAAGTTTGATCACTTTCCCTCTCCACCTTCATATTTGCAGATGAAGCAACAAGCTTCTTAAGGATAGACTTGCTCTTGAAGCTGGATGGTTCAGGCTGTGTAGCAGTGGTACACAGCTGGTCAGTCTTCTTCTTCTTGCTGGAATGATTTGGAACTAAACTAGAACTCCAGGTACTAGAGTTCATAGTTGAGTTTTCAGTCTTTACCAATTCAAAACCTGCAGAAATAAACACTTGTTTCTGCTTTGAGTCAAAAGTGGCCTTGATTTCTTGAGCCTTCTTTGATCTTCTCTTCTCTCTTCTAATCAAGTTCTTTCTCTTTGACTTGGTCATTCAAGCCTCTTTCCTCTCCTCAGGAGAATAGTGACCCTTCTTAGGATGACCTTCTTCACTCTTCTCTGAGTCATCCTCCACTATCTCCTTTTCATCCTCTTTAACAATGGGGTCTATGAGGGGAAGCTCATCTTCAGAAGTTCCATATCTTGGAGATCTTATAGACAATAGAATGTGTGGAGGAGCTATCTCGGTAGATCCCAGTCCCTGCTTATTCTGATAACAAACTTTTGCATGTAGGGATGAGGATATTATGTTCTTGAAGGTCTCTTCTTCAAGAACACATTTTTCTGCCCTGGCTTTGCTAATCACAAGCTCAACCTGTCATTCAGTTAACTTTGTGATGAGATCTTTGATTTGAGTCCTGTAGTTTGTATGCTCATGCTTAAGAGTTGAAATGGTTTTCTCTAGATCTTCTATCTTAAGTTTATAATCATTTTCAGCTCTTTTAAAGTCAGCTTTTAAGATATTTAAGGACTCAAGATCAGATCTCATCTCTAAGTTATAAGACCTGTATCTATTAACTTTAGCAATGCATTCAGGAGTACAAAGATGTTCCAATACCTTGGCTTCATCATGATCTGCCATTAGTGCTTGGTTTGGAGAAGCATCCTCAACCTAAAAGCTCTAGTTAAAGCCTCCTTCTTCAACAGCAACTGCAGCTTGCTGTCTTGGCTTCTCATTCTGGTGAGCTCCCGCAGTATAGTTTGGCCTGGATTGTGCTTTGCCACCATTTGACTTTGGTGCCTTGCACTCCTTGGCAAAGTGTCCCATTTGGTTACAGTTGTAACACTTTACCTTGCTTTTTTCCAGCCCAAACTTTCCACTGACTGCATTGTTGGGAAACCTTCTCCCAGTCCTCTTGTAGAACTTCTGGGCTTTATGAGTGAGTAGAGTCATCTGCTGGACTATTTCCATATATTCTATATCATCTGGATGGATACAGTCTAGGTCTTCAAAGGTGAAGAGAAAGTTGCCTGAATTTTCATCAGAAGACACAAAAGCTTGTGAGAGCTTGTCTCCTGGAATGGGCTTCCAGGGATGTAGCCTTCCCTTGGTGTCTCTGGAAAGGTGATGAAAGGACCCTTTTGTGATTTGTCAGGGTAGCAGATGAGATGGTGCTGTGGTTCTCTGCAATCCCTTTCAACCACATGGAGGGCTGAACTCTGAGAAGTGTTGGAATTACTAGACGAATTTTGCATGTTCATCTCCATCTGGTATCCACTGAGTATTCCATATAACTTAGTGAGTGTAAGAGTCTTGAGGTTTTCAGTCCTCTTAATGACCACATAATAGTATGTCCATTGTTTGGGAAGAGAGGACATGAACTTCCTAACAATATCTCTATTCTCAATGGTTACTCCAACATCAGCTAGAGTATCCATAATCTCAACATACCTGAAGTATTGTTGAGTCATCGTTTCACCTGTCTTGAAGGTGAAATTTTCAAAGTACTGCTTCAAAAGGTCCTTCTTGTTTTCTTTGGCTTCATTGGACCCCTCATACATCAGCTTTAGTGCATCCTATAGCTGTTTGGCGGTCTTGCACTTCTTGAAACCTCTGTAGATGGAGTTAGGAAGAGCAGTTTGAAGGGCTGTCATAGCTTTCTGATCAATATCAATTTTCTTCCAATCTTCTTCAGAAAAATCATCCCTTTCTTTTGGTATCTTACCACCACCAGCAGCTGAAGTGGTCCATGGTACATAAGGTCCATTGACAATAGACTCCCACATCCTGGAATCTTGAGACTTGATGAAGCCTTCCATTCTTTGGCACCAAGTATCAAAATCCTCAGGAGTGATCAGTGGGGACTTTGTCATAGTTCCAGTTTCCATATCATCCTTTGAGATAGCTGCCATTTGAAAAGTTAAGTGAAGTATGAAACTAAGAGGATTTAAGATGGTGAGATCTTACAATCAAGAGCCTGGAATGCTCTGATACCAATTGCAGGACCGGTAAGGGTACTTAATAGTGCAATTAGCTTCACAAAAGGAGTGATCTTAAATCACTTAACCACTCAAATAGGGAACTAGTAACTTCACTGATGATACAAAGCTACACAAGTAATATTAAAGAGACAGCACTATAAGAACAAGAACAAAGTCACAAGAACACAAGATTAAGTTTTCAAGGAAGTTGTATATTGATTCTCTAGTTCTATTACAAGTGTTTGCTAGTATATCTAATTACAAGAACCGGAGACGATTTATACTACAACCTACAACCGTCAATATACAAAAAGACAGTTGGAATTTTGACTAATCTAGACAACAAGATCAATCTACAGTCAAAAGGCAGATTTCCTTTTGACTAGTGACTATGACATGCCATAACTCACTGACTTAATCTAATACAGACAAGTCTACAAGAACAAAAGTGGGAAGTTACAGTCAAAGTCTCTCTCTAATGTTTGATAAAGTATGGAAGTTTCACCAACTAATATTAGCAGGTGAGTCTTCAGAGTAGCAGCGGAAAGTACATCAGCTTTATCAAAAAGTAAATCAGAGAAACCATCTTTTCTCTGTCTTCAGAAGAAATCTGTCTTCACAGCAAAATGGCTTCGGAAGACTTTGTCTTTTGAAGCTTCGGAAGACTTCATCTTTGGCTTCAGAAGAAATGAGTTTGGTTTTGGAAGATTTCACACTTGTAATAGTTTTATGATAAGTGTGAAACTTCCGAAGTAACTTCTTTTGAACTGTTGGCTTCAGAAGATTTTACACTTAGACTTATTTGTGAGTGTAAAACTTTCGAAGCTAGTTCATCTTTGTTCCTTAATGCAGCAGGAAGACTTGGTTGTTTTAGTATCCTTTGGTTGCATCAGCCTTTAATCTTCAGATGTTCCTTATAAGAAAGAACCAAGGAGTTGGTGTTGCAAAGAAATGATCCACAGAAGAAAGGTCAAAGCATAAGACTGTTTGACCCCATGGAGATCAAATTGCTTCATCCAAGCTACACTTCATATCTACATGACAAGTACTTTCCTAAGCTGAATGACCATGACGCTCAAAATGACCTGTGCTTGTATGTACACATCATTCAAGTTATTGACAAGCTCCATGCCAAGGCCTACAAGAGAAGGAAGTTTAAGGCTGGTCAACTGATGGGAGCAGAAATAGAACCAATAATAGAACTGAGAATTTCAGAACAGGATGAGCTGGAAGTGGTGTCCAATAATAGTGTTGTTGCAACATTAACCGCTGAAGAGGACATCCTGGGCTTGAAATACAAAACAATAAAGAGAATGGGAAGAATGAAGATAAAGTATTTGTATGAAGATCAAAAGAATACTGTGGGATACTTCAACACCAAAATTTTGACAATAGTTCAAGAATTTAGAGACTTGAACAGATGATTACAAGAGGCTAAACCTATAGGGGGAGTATTGTTAGGACTAGATCAAATGTATAGGTTTAGTTGACTTGTCAACTCTTGTAATTGATCATTGTAATTCTCTTTTTGATAATATAATGTAATGCATGAATTATATGGTAACCCATATTATTGTGTGTGTTAGTTTATGTTATTACAGGAAACATCAGACTTGGTCAATTTGAAAAAAACTTGACTAAGTGTTAGAAGAACCTATAGATAAATAAGTGGTCATCCGTAGATGTTCTCAGGAGCATAACTGAAGTTTGTGCTTCCGTAGATCTCCTACGGAAGAACAACAACTGCTGAACAAGACCAAAGATCAAGTGGAGCTGCTGAAGGAGAGCTTGCTGCTGAAGAACAAGTACAAGAACTCCTACGGAAGCATAACCACTGAAGAACAAATGCTGAAGACAAAGTGTTGCTGCGGAAGACTAATTGCTGCGGAAGAAGAACTTCCTACGGAAGATTAACAAACTTATATTGTTTCAAATCATCAAGTACGTAACAAAAAGTCAACAAGTCAACATGTTATAGCAATATCATCAAATCAATGACGGCGAAGGATAATTAAGTCAACAGAATATTTCACGTCACATCAACAACATTCTTTATATAATTTGTAATTTTCTATGTAAATTGTGAACTCCTATGTCGATAAACAAGGCAAGGATTCGCACATATAAAAACAGAATATCAAAACAGAATAGTGATATATTAACTATAAAATAGGAACAGAATAGGAAGATATCTATACACAATTAGGTGTATATATTAATCGATGAACATTGATCAATGAGAACAGATTAACAATATAACAATATCAAGCATCAAGAACATATAACATTATAATCAATTGTAATCGATTGATTGTGAATGAAGAGCAATTGAAAACAATCTTTGTATTGCATTATTACGTTTAGTTTTTTCTAGTTGTTCTACTTTGTTCATCGATTTCAACGTTTGATAAACAATCCGTTAAACAGCAGGTATTGATAATTCCGCGATCAATAGTTGTTAAAATCAAATTGATAATTCCTGCAACGATCCTTGGATTATCATAAGTATAGTAGAGGTTGTCTAATCATCATGCCTTATAATCTCTTACTAAAGAAATAATTTTTTTAGTCTGTAGGAGCTTTCACAACCTATTACTTATCATTATCCATATAATTAAATTAAAAATTATTATTTTTTATCTATCTTTTTTAATTAAATAATATTTTTTATATATTTATCATTACTTTTTCTCTCATCCGCTTACAATCACTTAAAATATATTAAAAATATTATAGTATTTTAAACAGTGTTTTCCAAAAATACAGGTTGAACAATAAATTTTTCATATTCTTCATTCACAACCATGTATAACCATACCATATAATATAGTGAATACACTTACATCAATTTAGAGAACGGGTTGTTAATGCTCTAAGAACAATCACAATCCATCATTCATTTTCATCCCTTATAATTACATTAAAATCATTATTTTTCTCTTTCATTTTAAATTAAATATTATTTTTTTCATACATTTATCATTACATTTTCTTACTCATCCGCTCACAACCATTTTTAAAAATATTAAAAAAATTTATGAGGGTTGTACCGTGTTTTTCAAATATCCCCATAAATTTTCTATCTTTTTCACTCACAATTACTCACAATCATCCCTCGTAATATAAGTCACACACTCATATAGATATGAAGAACGTGTTGTAAATGCTCTAAATACTATAGTGCATTATTAAGCTAAACCAACTTTTAATATCTCATGTTAGAATTTAAACTTTAATATTTTTCTTAATAAACATCAACCTTTATCATCCGGTAGTAACAGAAATACACTAATATTACTTTATTATTATGCTAGTTGAAAAGCCCAAAATTTATCATCCATGGTAAGATCCGTATGGAAGCATCCTTCTACTTCATTCATAGAGAAAGGATTTTGAGCAGTTGTTAGAGGGAGAGAGAAACAAACACAACAATATTTATCTCTCTAAAAACTTTTAAAGCATTTATAATTTATTATTTATCTTCATCTTTATAATTATATTAAAAATCAATATTTTTTTCTTTTAAAACCTTTAAAGCATTCATAACTTATTATTTATCTTCATTTTTATAATTATATTAAAAATTATTTTTTTTATTTTCAATTAAATAATATTTTTATACATTTATCATTACATTTTCTCTCAGCTCCACTCACAACCACTTTCAACAAATATTAATAGAGATGAACAGTGTTTTATCAAATATAGAGATGAACAGTACCATGTTCTCTATTCTCCACTTAGAGCATTCATATTTCACTCTTTAGCTTCATCTCTATAATTATATTAAAATCATTACTTTTTTTCTTTCCTTTTCAATTAAATAATATTTTTTAATATCTTAATCATTATTTTTTCTCTTTGTTTTACTTACAACCATTTTCAGAAAATATTAAAAAATTAATAGAGATGAACAATGTTTTATCAAATATAAAAATAAACAGTAACACAATAATTTAAAATCATTCTCTATAATATAAAAAACACACTTACAAAGTTATAAAGACCTGAATGTAAATGCTATTACAACCACTTATAATCATGAGAACAATCAAAGATATATAGAGAATGCTCTTAGGTGGTATATATATACGGGGTTTCTTTACCTTTTCTCTCTTTCGCGTGTGATTGCCGAACACAAAACCTACTGCCATCAAAACCCCTTTTCAATACACACTCAAAAACATCAAAGATTGAGATTTTAAACCCTCAAAATTTTTTCTTCATCCTATTCGATCATCTCCACTCTAATTCGCACACAATGTCCACTTTCTAGCGGACAAGGTAATCGGAGTTACATATGTGTATTTGTGTTCAATTCTAATCAATTGATCGGCACTTAATATCTATGTAATGATGTGTAAAGAGCTCGACCATTTGTGTTTGAGCTACAATTGGCGTTTTAGCGATTTTCATTAGAAAGGGATTGTTCTAAAGAGGGGGAAAAAGTTTGCAATCTTTTCGTTATGGGTGTAGGATTTTAAGAAGTTTGGTGTGGTGGGTTTATTTTGGATTTGTGTGTAAAATGAGTTTAAGGGTATTATTGGGGGTGTTTTGGTTTAGGGTTTGATCGATTGCATGGTTTTTTGGAGAATTAGGGTTTCAATTAAGGTTCGTGATCAGATATCCTACAACAGGGTTTCCATTTTAGTGCATTCGACCACTGGAATTCATTGACCGTTGTTTTAGGGCATTAGTACTGCATACGGAGTGATTACTGATCAGGAGCTAGATTAGGGGTTATGGTTCATAAATTTTGCGAATTGTATCGATAGAAGCTTTGTTTACTAAATGTATCCATCGAGGTGCATTTCAATTGCAGATGTCGTGAATATGAGAAAGGATTGATCATTGTTTTAATGCAATAGAGGATTATAGTTTACTGATATAGGATTGCATTGGCTGTGATTACTGATTAGGAGCCCGATTATTTGGTCTTACGATTCATAATAATGGGGAACTGGGATGTTGTTTCTTAATAAATAGCCGGAAAGACCGAAAGGATTGACTTATATTCTTAAGAATTCATTTGGGGTTCACATAATCAAGATTAACTTTATAACTTTGTACATTTTTGTGCTTTTGTAACTTGGGATTACAAACTCTAAGTGATAGTGTTAGCTTGTAATTAGATTTTGGGAAGTGGAACACTGTTTCTTATAGGAAAAGCTGGAAAGACTGAAAGGGTTGACTTAAATTCTCAAGAATTCATTTGGGGTTGACACAATCAAGATTAATTATATAAATGTTGTACCTTTTGTGTGTTTTTATTTAATCTTTGTATTACCAACTCTTTAAGTGTTACTATTAGCTTGAAATAAGAATTTGTAAACATGGTAGGGATGCTTAATTTCACATCATGTTACAATTGAGGTTAAGATGATTTATGGTTGTGAGTTTGCAGAGATCTATTGAAGGGCATTGAAGCTGGAAATGAGCTTGAGGACATGGTTAATGGAGAGGAGAATTGTTGCTTGTTACTTTCCACGTTGTCATGCTTAAAAAAGTTTACAAAGTCTTTGTTTGTCTTAGGTGTCTTTTGTTCCGGAAGCTTCTGCAATGTCTCGGTGCTTTCCATTTCCGCCACCTGGATATGAAAGGAAACTAGATAATACCGACTTGCTGAAGAAGGTAAGCTAATTGGGATGATGCGGAGGAAGTGAGGAACCTTTGAAATGTGAATGTGATTCATATAAGTAGATTATTTTGTTGCTCTACTATCAAATGATTAATCACTAAATATATGCAGTTAGTTTAATTAATTGAGATCATAATTAGGCACAGAAGGTCAAAAATGCAGGCATGCTAGATTTAATTTATCTGTTCTCTTTGTTAATAGGACATAATTCCTTGTTTTTTAGTGTTCTACATTGTTTATTTTTAGTACCTTACCCCCATAATAAATGAAACAGTTGACTGCTTTGTCATAAGAACAGGGATGGTATTCATTACCAATTAATATCCCACAACCCTGAATCAGTTTAAAGTAGAGAACCGAAAGAACCACAAAAACTCTTGTACATATTGCTTTAACTGTGGTATGTAAGGTAGTTATGTAAAGCATAACCGCCTCTCTCTCTCACACACACACACTCACTATGTCTGTAAAACACCATGTACAGGTGCTTAAGTGGTTTTCTCCTTAAAATTGGTTTTCTATTAAACGCGCCCAAATATATATATGTATTTAAAGCAAAGAATAGTAGGATGTTGATTAATTGAGATTAAATGGAGAACTGATAAAATTTTGAATTTAATGTATGCTGTATAGTGAAACCCATTTACGGATCTCTTCAATGATTATTGTTGTGATGATATAAGTTTGAATATTTGGTCTTATAGTTACTTTACTATTTATAGATAAAAAAATGTTACACTTAATATCATTCAACTTATCGCTTTGTTTGTGCATTATCTGACTTCTCTTCTATCCAATTCAAAAGTGATGATGACAATAAAGTCTACACACCATTCATACTTGGATATCAAGTTTAATATCTTTTTACAACGGATAGTTAAGCTGCAGGTGACTTAACTTGAGAGGTTCACAGTTTCTCTGCATGTTGAAAATGAAGCATACATTATTTTTGATAATCATGAGATGATTTTTCCTCCTATTGCGATGTGTATTTTTCAGTTGAGAAAGGTATAAATTGATCATTGATTATTTTGAAAGCAGCAGTTTATTTCTAACTTCAGGAAAAACATAAAGAAAAGAAGCATAAAAAGGATAAAAAAGATAGCAAGAAAAGAGACGGTAAAGAAAAAAGGGAGGAGAGGAAGCACAAGGAGAAGAAGGACAAACATAGGGGGAAGAAGAAAGATAAGGAGAAGAGAGTTGACCAGCAGTTTGAAAGTCAAAATGGGGATCCGCTTCTTCAAAACAATGAGCACAATAAACAAAAGGACGGTTCTTCAGGCCACAAGAAATTACCACTGAAGCCTCAAAACGGGGATCATAAAAAATTGCTTATTGGAAAGGAAGAATATGTACAGTCATGGGGTCAAAGTGAAAATGTGTTGGTCAACAGGATTAGGACTGAGGATATTGATAATTCCAAATTTGTGCATGAGTTGGTAGAAGGATTAGGGAAGAAGAAAAAATAACAGGAAGCCTGCAGTTTCCTGTTGAGAGTGGAAAGTCAAATGTTGATCTAGTTCCGAGAATGGATGCTCAAGGAATCAACAACAAGTCATCCTTTAACCGGATGCCAATAGTCCAAAATACAATCAACGGTAAAAAGAACCATGAGAGAGTGAAGGAAAAAACCGAGCTTACAAAGCCAGAGGGGTACAAGAATAAATATATGAAAAATGGTGAAACCATTGCTTCTTTTAATAATTCATCGACATCTAATACTCCAAATGTTGGTATTCAACATTCCAGTAGTGAGCTCAAGAAAAGAAAAGATACAGAGACAAATGGTTTTTCTCATGGTCAGTTATCTTCTTCCATAAAATTTCAGTTATGTATATTATTATTAATTTTCAACCTCAAAATCAATCAATATTGAACTCTTGGGTTGTCTGCTTACAGAGAATGAACCTAGGCCAAACAAAACAGCTCGTCCGGCATCTAGTATTTTGACAGAGAATGGTAGGAAACAAGATTTCCTCCAAAATACGGGGTTAAGTCAACCAAAAGTCAACGGTACTATTTCTTCAAAACCAATGTCACCCATTTCTAAAAAACCACCAGTTGATACTGCTAGTCATATTTTGGTGAAACCCACGTCAACAAGATCGCCACTTGTAAATACAGTTCATATTCCAAATCAACCGCTGCCTGTCCCTACATCTAGACCACCAACTTCGGTTCCTAATCATATTACAAATCAACCGTTGCCAGTTTCTTCAACCAAACTGTCACAACCGTTGCTGAATCACAAAAAGAAGGAATCAATAAGACTGCCACATCCTGATGCCAAATATTTAAAGTATATACTCACAGTTCCTCAATTGGATCAATGGTTTGGTTTGGATAACCAAGAATGGTTATTTTGCCT
Organism: Flaveria sonorensis; assembly: GCA_025506505.1. NCBI lineage: Eukaryota > Viridiplantae > Streptophyta > Magnoliopsida > Asterales > Asteraceae > Flaveria > Flaveria sonorensis. The sequence continues at coordinate 55,705,888 of CM046440.1, read as the reverse complement.
CAAAGATTATCATTGTTTGAAGGAGAAAGCAGGAAACTTTTTGTTACAAGATAACACGGAGGTTGAAGTTTGGTCTGAAGCAAAACAATTGCAATCTGTTGATGTTTGTGCTTTGCCATATGTTATTCCTTACTAAGTTGACACATTACCAAATTAAGGTCAAAGATGATGTGGGAAGTGGCTCATTGAGGAGCTCTTTCAAAGGACCAAAAGTTTTGTTTGGCTTTTGTGATGAAATTATCGGCTTTGGATTAATATTCGCCATTGAAGATGGTGACTAAAATCTTGAACTTCAACATTTCTGTGAGGGGGGTATGATTGAGATGAACCAACGAGGAGTTATGAGCATTGAAAGACTGTCAAGAAATTGTCCGTTTGCTTGTTTTACAAATTTACCACAATTTTTGATTTATAATATGTAAGTATTTACATGTAATGTAAGATAGGGGGGATGATATATATAGATATGAAAGAAAAGAAGAGAGGTAGGCAATATTCATTATTATGGATGGTGACTTTGCTAATTGTTAATATGTAAGTATTTACAATATTCATTATTATGGATGGTGACTTTGCTAATTAATTTTTTTTTAAAAAGGTTGGAAAAGGCTTGGGGCAGAGCAGGTGAGGTGGGTGGGGCGAGGGCTGTGGATCAAACCCTTGCCAGCTAAGTAATTGTAGAGCGCCAACACCACTGCACCAATTATCCTTTGGTTCTTATATTTCAATAACTACATGGGGATTAAGAGGAAAGGCATTGCCAAGTGCTGTAATAACCGGATTAAGCTATTGAGCCGCACCATGAAATTATGGGTGAGAGTGATTGAGGCAAGAATGAGAAGAGAAACTCAAGTAATCGTAAATCAATTCGGATTTATGCAGGGTGATTAACATCATCAGGATGCTAAAGGAAAAATATAAAGATAAGAAGCGTGACTTGCATATCGAGTTTATAGACGTAGAAAAAGCTTACGACAATGTTTCAAAACACGTCATCCGTGATACTTTGCACAACAGAGAGATACCGCAGAAGTATATAGGCCTCATCATAGAAATGTATGGTATAGCTGAGACGAGTGTTTGGTGACCTATGGGGGATACAAACTTCTTGCAAGTAAAGGTGGGTCTTTAGCGAGGTTCTGCGTTGAGCCCTTTTCTTTTTGCAGTGGTCACGGATGAGTTGACTAAGGACATTCAGAAGGCCATCTCGTTGTTATGCTTTAGCAGACGATATCGTGTTGGTGGCGGAAAACATGCAATACTTGAACGACATATTAGAAGACTGGCGAGTAGCTTTGAAGCGCAAGGGATTACATAGGTCCAAAACAGAGTATTTCCACTGTAACTTCAGCGACCAAAATGGCGAGGACGACAACCAGATTACTATTGGGGGGGGGGGGGGGGCAAGTGATACTATGAACAACCAAGTTCAAATATCATGGATCATTCATTCATAGTGATGGAGACATTGACTGTGATGTGCTTACCGGCTGCAAGCAGGCAAGTGCATCGCATCCTCTAGTGTTATGTGTGACAAAAGATTCTCAGAGAGATTAAAAGGAAAATTCTATAAGGTTCCAGTACGACTGGTGATATTGTTTGACACTGATTGTTGGTCACTTAAGAAGACATGAGCTAGAAAGATGGAAGTAGCAGAGATGAGGATGCTGATTTATTGGACCTGCACCTTTCCAAGTACATGATTAGTGATGCTATGGACAACCAAGTTCAAATATCTTGGATCATTCATTCATAGTGATGGAGACATTGACTGTGATGTGCTTACCGGCTGCAAGCAGGCAAGTGCATCGCATCCTCTAGTGTTATATGTGACAAAAGATTCTCAGAGAAATTAAAAGGAAAATTCTATAAGGTTCCAGTACCACTGGAGATATTGTTTGACACTGATTGTTGGTCACTTAAGAAGGCATGAACCAGAAAGATGGAAGTAGTGAAGATGAGGATGCTGATTTATTGGACCTGCACCTTTTCAAGTACATGATTAGTGATAGGTCATGTTGGAGGTGTAGGATAAAGGTAAAGGAGTTTTAAAGGAATAAGATGCTTTTAGCCGATAGGTGTGCCTCTAGTTTTACTAAGATTAGGCGTGATCTAGTGGACCTGCTACTTAGGTGTTCCTTTAGTAATCGAGAAATGAGGCTATTTGCTCTCTTGTAGCCTATGTAGTTATGGGCGGTCTTGGACTTGAGTTATATTTTTAGGGCTTGTGGAGGTAGAAAGTATCTTTAGTTGTAGAACGTGCCTTTGTTCATAGTTACACATTTACTTAGGCGGCCCGTACTTGCTACTAGCTAGGTATCTTAACTTAATGACTTTCATTGTGTTTTAAGCTTCTTGTTGTCTTTACTTACATGGCTCTTGTTTTTTACTGTTACTAATGTGATATGTTATGCGTTTTGAATAATACATGCTTTATGGATCTGCTATACCCATTTTGCGAGCTAGTGGTCTCTTCAGGAGTAGTCGCTCTATCCTTTGGGGGTAGGGGTAAGACTTGCCTCATCTCATCCTCCCTAGAGCCATTAGTTAAGTGGGACTTTACTTGGTATGTTTATTTATTTTTTTCTTAGATTTCAGCTACTATTTATTTAATCAAAAGAAGAAATTTAAAAAATTAAACATCTTTTACACACTGTTACGTAACAGTATTCTATTTGTTCATGTTACTTTTCATGAGTTATAGTTTTAACAAGATATATTTAATCTCAATCCAATATAAAAACTCTTTATTATGAATTTTTTTAATTTAATTGAAATTGTTACCGGTATAATCATTATATATTTTAATTTTTATTATAACAAATATATTATTCTTATTACTACTTGAAGTTATATATATATATATATATATATATATATATATATATATATATATATTTATATAGGGTTAGGATCATTACAGAACCACTTTTATTTTCAGACCACAGAACCATTGATTTACATAAGTGTAAATTAAGTTTGGTGATACTTAATTTATTTTACATATGTGTATATCAGACATGAACAATAAACTATGTAAAACAACTAAATATCATCAGTTTTAACTTACATTTATGTAAATCAATGATTCGTAATTTACATTTATGTAAATCAATAGTTCTTTTGGTTCTAACAATAAACAGTGGTTCTGTAATGATCTTGACTCTCTCTCTCTCTCTCTCTCTCTCTCTATATATATATATATATATATATATATATATATATATATATATATATTTCTTACCATGCTATGTTAAGAGCTCAATATTAATTTAAAGAATGATTAAGACGTTTTGTACTTTGAAATTGTAACATTGACATGATTAAACACGTAAAAAATTTAAGTCCTTTGGGCCAAGCGAAGTAAAATTCCCCGGCCGTATCTTAAAACCTCTTTATTTTTCTTGATTCATATTTTCATATTCGGTTCAACATGGCATATATATTTATAGATATCATCATTAAACGGTTAAAAGAATCTTTTTAACATTATTATACATATACAATATTATAGTCTTTTATGTATATATATAAATTTACAAGTGAAAAAAGTTAAGAAAGATATAAGATATACTTACACCTGTAAATATATGTAGATGTATGTTTAACTTACACTTGTGTAAAGTTTTTTACAATTTTTATTTACACCTATACATAAGAAAACATAATGTTCTATATTTGTAAAAATGTATTTTAATTAAAAATAATAATTTTGATTGATTTTGACGGGTTAACGCAAGCTATCGTAATAACATAGGGTTAGCAAATGATCCCAATCCATTAGCTGTAATATACTAGTTTTCTTTAAAAACAAACAATTATGAGTTTATCTTCTTTTACCCTTCTGATCATACTTTCACTTTCTAAAAAATCATTTTCAATTGATCTTTCATCAACATATATGTGAGGGGGGGTTTACCTAAGAAGCGTAGGAAGCTATGGAAATGTTCCATGTGCACATTACTCATCTTGTGGATTAGGGGTATTTGCGTTTATTTATACACGTAAAATACAATGCAGTCATATGACATAGATGTTGTTTAATAATGATGGTAAAACAATTAGGTTATAATGGTAACTTGGAGACTTATAACAATAAAATAATATAGTCGTAATAGTAAAATAACATATTTTTTGGACAATTAATATATAAATGTCATTTGTTAAACATATATGTATAGCGATAATATACTCGGATTAAAAAAAATAATATATAAAATAAAAAAGGAAAGTCAACACAATGGCAAACTTATATGTACATTTTGTTTTTAATGTAATAAATTATCATGCCCACACCATGTATAAGTGCCAGCCTGATAAACAAGCAAAACATCATGTATAAGTTTTAGACGGTTATTTATGTAAAATTGGTTATCTACTAAAAAATTATCTATGTAAGGACGTGTTCAATACATAATCAAAATGTAACTAAAAAAACCATGGGAATAATAGAAGTCCTTATGTATCATATTTTTCTACATAAAATGATTCTATAATTAACGACATTGTATTTGTATGAATTCTACATTATGGAAAATGTATTTTTATTCAAAGATAAGATTCAAAACTCACAAACTAGAATCACACACTTGGCCCTAAGATGCACATAATGCCACACTAGAATTACATCAAAGACACCGTTTAAGGTTAATAGAGAGACAACTCTTTCATAAGCATCGATTTAAGATTTGAAATGTGATTCTTGGGAAGCGTTATGCTTACTTTAACCCCATCACATTGATATTTGGGTGAT
>CM046440.1:55603635-55698635 GCA_025506505.1 Flaveria sonorensis | reverse complement strand
TCACAACCCATGCACACACACCTCAAAAACCCACACACAATAACACATGTACACCTGTTATTCTCTTGCAACACACACATACACTAAACCCCCTCGTGCACGCACATAATTGCACGCACACCACAGCCGTAGGCTTACATGTCTCTCCTTCAGTCCCTCTTGTTTTAACCTCGTTCACATCCACGTATTATAACCTTAAACAAGAACCGTTTGCGTGACTACGTATACCTTTTTAATTAATCAATCGAGTATGAACTTACTTCTCGAAGGATCTTGCGAGCAAGATGGAAACATTCAATCGTTATGCGTGATAATAACAAAATTCGATCCTTGAGAGGATACAAAGAAAAAATTGATCCGAAACAATTGGGTTTGGAGGCGCAAACAATTTAGGTAGTGCCGTACTTGATTTACATTGTCATTAACTATATTTTAATAATTAATGTAATTTTATTTTTAATTTATGCATTTGTAATTTTAGTTTAAAAAAAGTTATGTCTAAATTTTATTGGTTTAACAGAGAAGTACATAACTATATATAAAAATTATTAATTATAATTATTAGAATCATTATTTAAGATTATATTTTTATAAATTAAAAATAATTAATAATATTTAAGATAAGTTTGTAAGATAAAGTGATTGAGAAAAATTAAAAGAAAGAAGAAAAATAAGTAAATAAAATAAACAAAAGAAATAATATGTAAGATTAGTATAAGTTATATATTTTATCTTTTATCAATATATTTAAAATAAGTTTGTATAAAAGTGGTAAAAAAGAAAAGAAATATAAATAAAATAAACGAAAGAAAGAAAATATAAGAATAGTATAAATTACATATTTGGTTTTTTAAAAAGTATGCGCATAAATGTCATTTTGTAAGAACTTGACAGAAAAAGTTAACTTTAGTTAAGGACACAATCCGTAATTTTTATAATACTTAAAGAACAAAAGTTATAATTATTCAATATAATATTTTCATTCAACCCATACAGTACACGAGCTTTTAAACTAGTAATATTAATAAAAGGAAAGCTTCACACAATATCAATAAGTTTTTCTTTTATTCTGTTAAAGTCACTCAATATATTTTTTTTTCTCTCTAATGACATTCAATTTTGATTTTATGTTCCAATTTGATGCAAATGCAAGTTTTTTAGGTTTTCTACTTGCTAGGTTATAATTTTCTTTTTTATTTTCAAGCTAGCTTTAGTAAACTCGTGTATTACAAATATAATGAAAATAGTGTTTCAAAACGAACATTTTAAAAAAATATCATTTTAAAAACTTTCTTATTATAACTCCTAATTTAATTCTTTATGTTTATAAAAATTTTACTTTTAAAAGCATCAATTTTAAAATATTTCGTATTTTTAAAAAGTTAATGTTTTAAAAAAATTTATTTTATAAATTTTTTTTTAGAATTAACATTAATACATAGATCTCTTATATTAATTTTTTTTATCTAAAAAAACTAAATAATATTATTAGTAATTAATGTGATTATTTAATAAGAGAGAAAAACGTAAAAAAATTAGCGAGTAGAAATATGATACTGTGACATGTGCCTCGCAGTTACCATTTTATTAAAGTAGGGTGATGTACGTTAATACTTATATGGCCTTTTAAAACATTAAAAGATGGGCTTAAGCATGAACAATTTGAAGATGAAATAGTACGTCACTATTTACATAATTCCCATACACATTAGGATTAGAGAAAAAGTGACATGATACGTTATTAACGTAACATGGAATCTTAAAAATAAAAATTAGTGACTTTACGAAGACAAAAAGAGATTATGTGGAAGAAATAAGAAACTTGGTTATTATTTTATAAAGTTGTACTGTTTTTTTACAGTCTAAATAAATTGGTAACACCATGATAAAAAAAGAGTGAACTTATATTTCAAAGCAAAGGTAGGTCTCTTTGCTCATATTTTGTATGGGACAACATAATTGTACACGTCCATATGAATTTAAGAGGTCTTAGTCGAAGTGTTTATTATTTGAAGTACTACTGCTAGATTCATGATTGAAGAAAATGTATACGTAGTAAGTTCATATGTCTATTAGCCACTTAGCCAGTAAATTATTTAACAAATTTATGCAAACCTGCATTAAAACTGGTGGAGAGTAAAGCAAGTCAGGACCAAGGACTTGGCTAGGAGCAACAAGCTTATGCCTTGCCTCATCTTTTGACTGGAGCCACTTATCAAGGCTCATGTTGCACCGTGCCTCAATAAACCGCACCCCACAATCATTACACTTGATATAGGGTCGGCCTGAGTCGGACCTCCGGAAACGTCCGCTAGGAATGTAGGCATGGTTCATCCAATAGAAAATGGTCTCCTTGATGTTGGTGATGGTTAACCCTTCAAATGCTTGGCTTTGGAAGTAATAAACGATTCGGATGTAGTGAAGCTTCATGGCTAAGTCCATGCCGGTTAGCTCTTGAACCGCATCTTGACCAGATATATAACCCGGTCCGACGGATGATATCTTAACGTCATAGATCGGGCTTTCATCTTTGGAGAACATCATTTTGAGTTTTCTTGTGTTGTTCAAAGATAGAGTGAGGGAGCAGTGAAATCTAGGAAATGTTTAAATAGACCAAAACAGCCCACTTATTATTATTATTTATTAATTTTTATTATTATAGAAGTCCAGGGTCAGTAATGTCAGGTACGGTCAATGTGAGCCCCCTAAATGCCAAGTACAAGAGAGCTAGTGGTCTCTAGATAATGATGTTGTATGTTTAGCTATAACTATTTGCTTGAGTGGGTGATAGTAATAATGTTTCCAGCTGCGGTTCGAAAAAGATAATGTTGTTCATTAACCTTATCAATTTGTGAACATGATTAGAAATGAAATTTACTGATACAATTTAGCCCGCACTTCGTGAACGGATTTTATCTACAAGAAAGTTAGCCCGCCCCCGATAGTTTATTTGGCTGCAAACGGTGCGTTTACCACACCAAAAGAATGAATGTCACGTTTTGTATTACATCGTCATCGCCTATTATTCACACATCTCTAAGATGAGCGTAGGCTCAACATCATCGAGTTAACAATTTTAATAGGTTCTAAGATGAGGTCATCATCATCATCATCAACTTAAAATTAGGATTTAGATTTAGAGACATTCAAATAATTCCCAAATAGTAGAGATACAAGCACAAGCCTACAAGTGCAATAAAACAGATCTAACAGATTCTTAAATAAGATTATCCTTATCATCATTGAATTAAAATTAAGGTTCAAATCAGAGACATTTAAAAAAAAATCCCCAAATAACATAGATAATAGCAAAAACCTAAACATGCAACAAAACATATTTAAGGTTCTCAAGTGAGGCCATCTTCATTATCATTGAACTAAAATTAGGGTTTAGATAAAAAAAAACATTCAAAAGAAAACCTCAAATAGGAGAGATACCAACGGAAACCCACAAATGCAACAAAATGGATCTAATAGTTTAGATGAGATCTCCGTCATCATCATCTGCCTATAATTACACAATATCAATAAAGGAATGAAAGGAATAGTCATGTGCTACACCCACATCACCGCCACCTAAACCAATGCCATAGACCAGTTGCTGCAATGACAGCTAGGAAGTACAATCAACATCGTCACACGCCGTGGTGACAACCGACCTGGGGCTGCGGTGAACTATGAAATGTAACACCACTAACACCGCCAACAAAAGTGACCTCGAAAGATGTGGCTAGAAATGCCCAAAACACCCCCCATTTGACGACTCTCTGTCCCTTTCTCTTTTTTACAGATAAATGAATCAACCAAACACGCTATGGAGAAAATAAAAATAAAAGACAAAAGTTAACGAAAGATAGCACATGGGAGGTGATGAAACGATGGCCAAGCCGAAGCGGCCACTTCCACCGTCACCAACACCATCAAGAAATAATGGTCACACACTTTTTTTTCTCCAAAAGATTCCCTCATTTGTCTATGTGTATAGTCTATAGGAAGAGAAAAGCTGAAAAATTAATAAAACATCTGGTCAAAACACAAAGAGTACCAACCTACTACTCTTTTTCTTTTCGTATTAATATAAAACATATATAACGTATTTGAGAGAGATGCAATAGTAAATTTACTTAAAATTTAAGATCTTTTAGACAACTTTTTAATCATAAAATATAAATGGTATATTCGACAGTTTCTAAATTTTTCTTATTTAATAAACTTATTCTAATTAACACATTGATTAATACATTTTAAATATTATTTAATTCACTCTATTAAGTATTATCTTATTAACTATACTTTAAATTAACATTTATATTTACATTAACCACTTGTATTTAATATAACTAATATTTTTTAAATTATTATTATCTTATTAAAATACTTAATATATTTACCAAATATTTACATAGTGATGATGATAGTTATTGTTGTTGTTATATTATTATTGTTATTATTATTATTATTATTATTATTATATTATTATTATTATTATTAATTTAAAGTAATAATATTTTTTCACAAATATAAATTAGTTTTGATAATAAGGTTTAAAGTATTTGGTTATTGCTAATATGAACACCTTTTCTCTTGGTGCTTTAGGTAGTTGCTCATTATGTCCATTCCCTACTTCATGAATTTCCAAGGGGAAATAATTAGATGCATGGGTTCTACCGATTGATGAGGTACACTACTATATCTTTGACATGCTTCACATTTATAAGCATAATTTATAGTATCCTTCCTTATAGTCAGTTAATAGTATCATGTCCTCAATACTTTAGATAAGAGAGCTCTGCCTCTAGTATGGTTACTACAATCTCTGTGACATCCGATAATTTTCCTTTACCAAACTCCGTTAGTTCCGTTAGGTCTTGCATACACGTGTCGTGAGCACACACTAGTTGTCGTTGAACGTTTGTGACCTAATAACAATTATCTATGATACATAGATAATAATTTATTTAATAATATTAATTATTAATTCGTGGTTATATGATTCATGAATTTTAAAATACTATTTGAATTTTACTTGATAAGGTGACAACGTGTAATAACTATTTCATGTGTTGGTAGTTAGTTGAAAATATCTATGATTATTATTGTTAATTAATAATGCGTGTATTTTGTAGTTAAAATTATTAAAAAAAGTGCTAAAAAGATTAATTTTTACAAAAGGTGATTAAAGAGGATTTAAATGGTAATTTTTAATTAAGTTATGTTGAACAAAAACCCAACCCTAGCCCCCTCCCCCTACTTGCGGCCGTAACCCCTCCCCATACCCTCTCCCTTTGCGAATTTGATCAAGAAACCACACAACTAAGTCGGTTTTGGCATCAATTGGCTATTGCAAGGTGTTAGCAAGTCCAATTCTTGATTTCTACGCGATTAAAGGTTAGATTTGATTGGTTTTTCATGGTTTTTGATTCAAGAACAACCCTAGTTCAAATAACATGATTAAACTCGAAATTGATGTGTTTGAAGATAGTATGATGTTAGCTGTATTGCATTGATGTTAGTTTACATGGATTAAGCAAGAAATTTATGAATTTGATGTGTTGTTCATACCTTACTATAAGTAAAAACTTTTAGGTATGAGATTTGGGAATTATGATGAATGGATGATTTTTGTCATGTTTAGATGATTGTTATGAACTTGATTAGGTATAAAGTTGATGAATTCATGAATGAATTGGATGTTAGATTGATTTTAGGTGTTACTTTCCCGAAAGGGAAACTTTATTCATGAAGATCATTGAATATTGTGAATTAGACATATTCATGATGTTAGGATCATGTTAGAATGCTTGTTGATGATGGCTAATATGGTAGAATGTGTTAATTGAGTTGTATGGACGCTTGATGCATTACTTGGAAAATTTAGGTTCTTATGGAAAGAAAGGTGATGTCTAGTCTATCCACAGGTACATGTAAGACCGAAATAGCAAAGCAGGTGTTATTACTTTCACATGGTTGTATATCAATACAAAGGTTATGTCATATTAAAAAACAAAATATGCATTGTACCTTTTTGTAACAATAATAAAGGTAGTTTTATTCTATAAGGATTCTGCATTATAAGAACATTACTCTATAATTAAATTTCATGGGAAATAAACAGTACATGGGGGTATTTTGGGAATTTTGGTGGTGTGTGCTTAATCTCTAAAGACTTTAGTTTCACGAGGAAGCTTTGTCTCTAATTCATCTATCAGACAAGAGAGGGAAAAGAAAGAGAAATCTAACAGGAAGAGAAGATATAGGAAGCGAAGATAACCAGCATCTCCTCCCACCGCCACTGCCACCGCCACCGCCACCGCCACCGCCACCGCCGATCACATAGAGAGAGAGAAGCTAGATACTTTTGGTTCTTTGTCTTTCTGCTGTTGCCTCCCTAAGCTGATGTTTAAGTAACTTCATAAATTTTAAAATTGTTAAAAGGTTCAAAAATTTTAACATTAAAAAAGATTAAACATGTTCATGAGAGATAGGCGAGTGTGAATGGGATGGTTAGTTAATAATAAAAGACAAAATTATTTTGGAGGCTCAAAACAAAATAAAAATTCAGGTCCCTTTTCGTAAATGGACACGTTCAAAACAAGTGGGGTCAAAGAAAATGAATATTATAATAAAATATCCGGAAACTGAATTAAACATTTGAATATCTTCATACTTGTAATATGGTAAAGATTATAAGCGCAACACTTGCTTACAATTTAATAGTAAAAGGGAGCATCTGATACACGCAAGTAAACCTAAATTCCAACATCTTAAGTGAAACATTTGATGCATAAAAAGCAATTAATATAATCATATGTAATAGTTTTTAACCTCAAAGTTTTATAACAATATTTTAGTCAGACTAATCTGGTATATTTTTCACGTTTATAGGAGTACATCTATGTTTCTGCTTTACGAATAGATTTTTTTTGGACATTTCTGATAATATCAAGTCTTATTCCTATTTTGGTATTTTTCATTTCGGGATTTTTAGCAAAGGTCCGGAGAAACTTTCTAGTATGAATCAGGTATAAAACCAATAGGTGACGCTTGGTTACAATTTAGAATCCGTATTATATGTTCGCTCTAGTTTTTGTTGTTTTTGATGTGGAAACGATTTTTCTTTATCCATGGGCAATGAGTTTTGATGTATTAGGTGTATCTGTATTTGTAGAAGCTTTAATTTGTTTATCTTAATTGTTGGTTTAGTTTATGCATGGCGAAAGGGAGCATTGGAATGGTCTTAGCTCCCGAATATTCAGACAATAAAAAGAAAAACGGAAAAAATTGAGATAGTTATGAATTCCATTGAGTTTCTCTTATTTCATCGAACAACCCAAAATTTAGTTATTTTAACTACATTAAATGATCTTTCAAATTGGTGAAGAATCTTTGTTTATGGCCGCTTCTCTATAGTTCCAGTTGTTGCTTCATTGAATTTGCTTCACTAATAGGCTCACGATTCAACTTTGATCGTTATGAACTAGTAGCAAGATCGAGTCCTAGACAAGTAGACCTTATTAAAATATTGTTATGAATAAATATGAAATTTTGAGGTTAAAAACTATTACATATGACTATATCGTAAGGATCACACTTAGAGGCTGATGCAACCAAAGAGCTCTCAGCATGCACATGTGAAGTACAAGGAAGTTAATTCGAAAGATTTGATATAACTCAGTGAAATATACAAAGTATCAAATCTTCCGAAGCCAAAAGACCAAATCTTCCGAAGCCAAAGATTAAGTCTTTCGAAGCTTCAAAGACAAATTCTTTCAAAGCCAAAGACTGATTTTTTCCGAAGACAGAGAAGCCATGCTTTTTCTGAATCACCCTTTGACGAAAGCTGAACTACTTTCTGCTGCTACCTCTGAAGACTCACCAACTTAAGGTCTTATGTCCGTAACTTCCTACTCTTGTACTTTTATCGTTTTGGTAATATATTAGGATAGGAGCCATGGCATGTCATAGTCATTAGTCGAAAGGCAATCTGGCTTTTGACTCTACATTGATCTTTTTGTCTAGATTAGTGTTTCCAGCTGGCCTTCAAAGTATGACAGGCTGTAGGATATAGTATAAAGTATCTCAAGTACTTGTAACTTTGAATGTAAGCTTTGTAACACTTGGTAGAACTTGAGAGCATATACATCATTATTGAAAACCATAGTATCTTGTTCTTGTTTTGTTCTTTACTTGTGTTCTTTGTTTCATCAATTGCCAGTTCCCAATTTGATCTGTTAAGTATTCTAACACTCTCCTAACAACTGTGAAACTATTGCATTGACCCATTCACGGTCCCGCAATTGGTATTAGAGCGTTTAGGCTGTTGATTGTAAGATCTCACCATCTTAGATCACTTTAGTTTCACAAAACACTTACCAGCTCAAATGGCAGCTCTCTTAAAGGCGGATATGGAAACCAATACCATGACAAAATCTTCACTGATCACTCCTGAAGACTTTGATACTTGGTGCCAACGTATGGAAGGGTTCATCAAGTCTCAAGATAGCAGATGTGGAGATTTGTTGTTGAAGAACCTCACATCCCAAGCACCTCTTCATCCACTGCTGGAGGTGGGATGATTCCAAAGGAGATGGCTGACTATTCTGAGGAAGATTGGAAGAAAATTGATGTAGATCAGAAAGCCATGACCGCTCTCCAAACTACTCTTTCAAAGTCTATATATAGAGGCTTTAAGAAGTGTAAAACTGCTAAGCAGCTCTGGGATGCACTTAAGCTCATGTATGAGGGGTCTGAGGAAGCCAAGGAAAAAAGAAAGACCTCATGAAGCAGCAGTTTGAAAGCTTCACCTACAAGACAGGTGAAACCATGACTCAACAATACTTCAGGTATGTTAAGATTGTGGATACTCTCATGGATGCTGGAGTAAAGCTTGAGAATAGGGACATTATGAGGAAGTTCATGTTTTCTCTTCCCAGACAATGACTCACTACTGGTGGCTATTAAAAGAACTGAAAAACTCTACGCCCTTACTCTTACAGAGTGTATAGTATCCTTAGTAGTTACAGATGGAGATGAACATGCAAAATCCATCCAACAGCTCTTCCAGCAATTAACAGAGTTTAGCCCTCCATGTGGTTGAAAGGGATAGTAGAGAACCATAACATCATCTTATCTGCTACCTGAACAACTCATAAAAGGGTCCTTTTATCACCTTCCTTGAGACACCAAGGGAGAGCTACATCCAAGGCAGCCCATCCCAAAAGACAAGCTCTACTCAAGCCTTTGTGTCTTTTGATGAATGTTGTGGCAACTTTCTCTTCACTCTTGAAGACTTGGATTGTATCCATCCAGATGACCTGGAGTATATGGAGATAGTCCAGTAGATGGCTCTTCTCACTCATAGATCCACGAAGTTCTATAGGAGAATAGTAAGGAAGTTCCTAAGCAATATGGCAAGTGGAAAGTTTGGCCTGGATAAAAGCAAGGTGAAGTGTTACAACTGTAATCAAATGAGACACTTTGCTAGGGAGTGCAAGGCACCAAGGACAAATGGTGGCCAAGCACAATCCAGACCAAACTACACTAATGTAGCTCCCAGAACTAAGAAGCCAAGCCAACCAAAACAACATGTTGCTGTTTCTGTTAAAGAAGGAGGCTTTGACTGCTTTTAGGTAGAAGATGCTTCTCCCAACCAAGCACTAATGGTTAATCATGAAGAAGCCAAGGTATTAGAACATCTTTATACCCCTGAATGCATTGCTAAAGTTAACATGTACAGGTTCTACAAATTGGAAGTGAGATCTGACCTTGAGTCCTCGAACATTTTAAAAGCTGATTTTAAAAGAGCTGAAAATGACTATAAACTTAAAATAGAAGATTTAGAGAAAACAATTCCTCTTAAGCATGAGCACACAAACTGCAGGACTCAAATTAAAGATCTTATTGCCAAGTTAACTGAATGCTAGGCTGAGCTTGTGATCAGCAAAGCCAAGGTAGAAAAATGTGTTCTTGAAGAGGAAACCTTCAAGAACATAATATCCTTATCCTTGCATGCAAATATTTGTTATCAGAACAAGCAGGGACTAGGTTCGTGTAAGATAGCTCCTCCACACACACTACTATCTGTAAGATCTCCAAGGTATGGAACTTGTCAAGATGAGCTACCTCCTATTGATCCTATCTAAGAGAAGGATGAAGATGTAGAGGAGATAGTGAAGGATGAACCTGAAGTGGGTGATAAGGGTAATCCTAAAAGGGTCATTATTCTCCTAGAGAGAAAAAGGAACCAGGGATGACCAAGTCTGCATGGAAGAACCTAATAAGGGCAGCCAAAAGAAAATCAAAGAAAGCCCAAGAGATTAAGGTCACCTTCAACTCCAAGCAAAAACAAGTTTTTATCTCTGCTAGATTTGAAGTGGTGAAGACTAAAGACTCAACCATGGAATCTAGTACTAGGAGTCCTAGTTCATGTCCAAATCATCCTGGTAAAGAGAAGAAGGCTGATCAAATGTGCACCATTACTGCACAGCCTAAACCATCCAGTTCCAAGAGCAACTTTCACCCTAAGAAGCCTGCTGCATCATCTGAGAAGATGAAGAAGGAAGTGAAAAGAGATCAAGCTCAGCCTCCAACTTAAAAGAAGACTCTCAGAAGCATGCCAACTGAATACATCATGTGTGATAGTACTTCTTACTTTGCCAAGGATTGCATCTACAATCCCAAAAGTACTATCCACATGACTAAGAAGAAAACTTCTGAGAAGAAGAAGAAGATAGCTTTGGAAGGAAAATATTTTCCTTTCGGAAGCTCCAAAGTGAAGAAGAAGATAAGTGAAAACTTACATTCGGAAAAAAATTTGGTCTCAGAAGAAAGGAATACTTCGAAGTACTGAATTCTGCTGCAGTGGATGCAAAAGCTTCCGAAGGTCCGGTCTGCAAACTTCCAAAGTTATCAAAACTTCTGAAGTATTGAAGGCCAAGTCGAGTATTCTAAAGATGGCGTGGAAGATGAAGGAAGGCCATGTGACAGAAAGTTCTTCATCAACAACAACAAATGATCCTCAAAGCTTGCATATAGGATCAATTATTGTTGAATTATCTTCAGTTCACTTTGACAAGCCTAAGACCAATAAGGCTTGGGTTTTCAAATGTAACTAACCATCTCTTTCTATGTAGGAACAACTGAGGACCAAAAGAAATGTATGGATCATTGATAGTGGCTGTTCTAGGCACATGACTGGCAATGGCTCTTTGCTTTATAACTTTGAAAGAATTGATGGAGGGCCAGTTGCTTATGGAGGAGAATCAGGTGGTTACATCACTGGTAGGGGCAAGGTCATAAGTGGTAACCTCAACATTGAGAAAGTAAACTATGTTAAGGAGCTTGGGTACAATCTCTTGAGTGTATCCCACTTTTGTGATTAGAGACATAATATGCACTTTACTGAGTATGAGTGCATTATTCTCAAGCCTGGGGTGGTCATTCCTCAAGAGCATATTCTGCTTAGAGCCCCCAAGAAAAGGAACATGTACAAGATGGATTTACAGGAAACATCCCCATCAAGAGATATTTCTTGCTTTCAATCTAAAGCAAATAGTGATGAGTCTTTCCTCTGGCATAAAAGCATGTACCATGTAAACTTTAAAAACATAAATAAATTAATTAAGAACGATTTGGTAACTGGAATGCCAAATTAAGAGTTTACAAGTGAAGACCATTGTGTTCCATGTCTGAAAGGGAAGCAACACAAAGTGTCTCACAAACCAAAGGAAAGGAACTCTATCACTACTCCCATACACTTGTTACATATAGATCTCTTTGGCCTTACTAGTATAATGAGTTTAGGAAGGACCACATATTGTTTGATGATCACAGATGACTTCACAAGATACATTTGGGTCTTCTTCCTTAGAACTAAGGATGAGACTCCTGAGATCTTGAAGAGCTTTATTTTGAAAATTAAGGATCAATGTGATCACAAGGTCAAAATCATAAGATGTGATCAAGGAACTGAATTCAAAAACCAAATCCTTGATACATTTTATGATGAGAAAGGTATTACAAGACAATATAATGCTCCCAGGACTTCTCATAAAAATGGTGTTGCTAAGAAAAGAAACAAAACACTTATTGACACTGCAAGAACCACGCTGTCTGACTCTAAATTGCCCATCACCTTCTGGGCGGAGGCAGTCAACACTACCTGCTATGTGCAGAATAGAGTTTTAGTAGTCAAGACTTATGGTAAGACTCCTAATGAACTATGGCATAAAAGGAGACCCGTCATTAGTTTCCTCAGATCATTTTGATGTCCTTGCACCATCTTGAATACCAAAGATCAGATAGCCAAATTTGCTGAGAAATCAGATGATGGATACTTTATTGGATACTCTTCCCAAGCGAAGGCTTATGGAGTATACAATCTTAGAACTAGAGTAGTCAGCCAATATGGCCTTCAATGAGCACATACCCAGTGTGAAAGGTTCTAGTCCTGATTGGCTGTTTGATCTTGATTTAGTTACCAACTGTTTTAACAAATCTTGTGAAGATGTTTCAGGATCTACAGGTAGCTTATCAATAATAGATTCTGATCCAAGATTTGAGCTGAGAAGACCTAGTGATCAAACTACTTCAGCTCTAGTGGTAACAAACCCTACAGTTAGAAATCCTATCAGCACCACCATGACAAACTCTTCAGCTGATACATTTGAGGTGCCTATAAATTCCACCATAAAGGCACGTAACTCAAATGAAAGAGTTTTGCAATGTAGGAGAAGATGGAGGTGGTGATAGTGATCAAGAATTTCTTGATACTGATAACCACTCCATAGAAGACAACATCAATGATATGACACACTTATTGGATCAAGCTTCTCTTAATAAGTGTGTTGATGTGGTGGATGACACTTAATCAACAGATCTGAATTTAACCAATTAAGATCTGTCCAACCAACTTACTGTGGATTCCTCAACTGAGAATCCACAAGTCATATCCTACCACAAACATCATTAGAAATGTTAAGACAGAGGTAAGAACGTGAGGACAAACCCATGACAAAAATTTTTGTATTCGCTCTTATTTCTTGTCCCAGATTAAGCCTAAGAAGATTGACGAGGCTCTGAAGGATGGAAGTTAGGTTGAAGCAATGCAGGAGGAGCTGCTTTAATTCAAAAGATAAAAGGTTTGGAACCTATGTTCTCTTCCTCAAGGGAAGACCACAATAGGTACCAAGTGGGTATTCAGGTTAAGAAAGATGATAGATGACATGTCATCAAGAATAAGGCAAGGCTAGTTGTTCAAGGGTACGCACAAGAAGAAGGGATTGACTACATAGATGTTTTTGCTTCTGTAGAAAGACTTAAAGCTGTTAGGATATTTCTTGTGTTTGATGCATCCAAGGATTTCTAGGTCTACCAACTTGATATCAAGTGTGCCTTCTTATATGGGGTGATTAATGAGGAAGTGTATATCAAATAACCACCTGGCTTTGCAGACCTAGATCATCCTGATTATATCTACAAGCTTGACAAAGCTCTTTATGGGTTGCATCAAGCTCCAAGAAGTGGTATGAGACACTATCACAGTACCTTGATCAGCATAGCTACAAGAGGGGTATTATTGATGGAACACTCTTAATTAAAGGAATAGGAAATGACTTGATTCTGGTTCTAGTTTATGTAGATGACATCATTTTTGGCTCAACTAATCCAAAGCTCTGCAAAGACATTAAGAAACTGATGAAGAATAGATTTGAAATGAGTTCCATGAGGGAACTCAAATTCTTTCTAGGAATTCAAGTGAAGCAGGTTGATAATGGCATCTTCATAAACTAGTCAACGTATGTGCAAGACATACTTACAAGATTTCATCTGACTAAGTGCAAGATTATTAAGACACCCATAGTTAGAAACCACTCCCTAGGAACTGGTCTTGAGGGGGAGTGTGTTGATAAACATCTATATAGGGCTATGATTGGGTCTTTTATGTACCTCACAGCCAGCATGCCTGATATCATGTTTGCTACATGTATTTGTGCAAGATATCAAGCCAACCCCAATATGTCACACCTGGCTGCTGTCAAAAGAATTCTCAGATATCTTAAAGTTGCTCCCAAACTGGGCCTTTGGTATCTAAATAATTCTGACCTCAATCTATATGCTTATACAGATAGTGACTACGGTGGATGCAATATGACCGCAACTTTTACATCAGGGGGTTGTCAATTTTTGGTGGAAGGATAGTCTCATGGCAATGCAAGAAACAATCCTGTGTGTCTGCATCAACTGCTGAAGCTGAATACATTGCTGCTGCAAGATACTGTGCTCAAGTGCTTTGGATTTAGAATCAGATGCTGGACTATGGATTCAATTTCAAAGAGACTCCCATCCACATAGACAACAACAATGCCATCCCTATTGCAGAGAATCCTGTGCAGCACTTAAAGGCAAAACATACCATCATCAGGTATCATTTGATTAGAGATAATTTTGAAAAAGGATTGATAAAACTATTTAAAGTTAATACAAATAAACAAAATGTTGATCTGTTCACAAAAGCTTTTGATGAACAAATATTTAAGTATCTTTTATCAGCTATTGGGATGATTTAAATTCAAGATTACTTTTTCAAATATGTGTCTTAAGTTGTCTATATCATCACCTATATAAGTCCGTTTACTTTGGAAGAAATTTTTCAAAATGATATTCCTTAGAATTTTGAAAATTCTAGATATGTTTTCTTTAGGAAGACATAAAGTTTACTTCGAAAGAAAATTATGTCTTCAAAGCAAATAACCTTTTCTGAGATATTTACATTCGGAAGAAATTTTGATATATCTCTGAATCTGAAATCTGTCACTAAGTACTTATATGTTTGAAGGTCTATTTTCTTCCGAAAGCAATTTAGTCTTGGAAGCTTTATTCTCTCTTTGAATAAAATTTATGATATTTGATATCTTCCGATGCAAAATTTGTCTAAGAAGTAAAAATACTTTAAGTATTTTTCTTCCGAAGCAAATTCTTGTAAAGCTAAGGAATATCTTTCGAAGTCAAATTGGCTTCGGAAGTTTTCTCAAACATTCCAAAGACAAATTACCTTCGAAAGATTTTAGACTTCTAAGAAAACTATCTTTTTGGGCCCTTTTTCAGAGATGGGACAGACATCCAGATTTCAAAGTTTATCCGTAGGACCGTTAAAAAGGGACTTTGCACTTAGTTAACACACTTAGGAGGATCTTTAGGATCACTTAACAATTCAAATGGGGAACTTAGAACTTTAAACAGATGATACAATGCACAACACAAGTAAAGTAAGAGCAAGAACACAAGAAATAATTTTCAAGGAAGTAGTATATTGCTTCTTAGGTTCTATTACAGGTGTTTGCACTGATTTTTGAAATACAAGAACCTTTGACTCTTTATACTAAACCTACAACCGTCAATATGCAAAAAGACAGTTGGATGTGACTAATCTAGACAACAAGATCGGCCTAAAGTCAAAAGGCAGATTGCCTTTTGACTAGTGACTATGACAGGCCATAGCTCACTGACTTTCCTATTACAAAAAGCCAAAAAAGAAACAAATACAGAAACTTGCAGACAAAGACCTTATCTACTTTATCATAAAGCATGGAAGTTTCACCAACTTATGATAGTTGGTGAACCACCAGAGCATGCAGCGGACAGGAGGTTGTTTTATGATAAAGTTGACAGAAAAAGTGTCTTTTCTCTCTCTTCTAAAGTAATCAGTCTTATCTTTATTCAGCTTCGGAAGACTTTGTCTTGAGAGCTTTGGAAGACTTCATCTTTAACCTTCGGAAGAGTTGAGTCTTTGGCTTCGGAAGACTTGACACTTGGTGTAAAGTTTCCTCAGTAGTTTCTTCTGAACATTGGCTTCGGAAGATTTTACACTTAGCATTTTACTTGAGTGTGTAAAACTTCCGAAGCTAGTTCTTCTTTGTTCCTTAGTGCATGTTGGAAGACTTGGTTGTTTTGGTATCCTTTGGTTGCATCAGCCTCATAACCTCAGAGGTTCCTACAAACTCCCCCTAGGCTGATGCTACCAAAACAGAGAGGTCTTCAGACTGGGATAGTCCACATGAGAATCTTCAGAATTCCTTTCTTCATTAGCAGATCAGGATTCTTCAGACCCATGAAGTACCTTCTCATGTCATAGAGATCATGCAGAGGGAGTTCAAGCATGTCACTAGTGAAGTAGACATGTTGTTCTCCCTGATCTCTAGTGACATACCATCTATCAGGATCTTCAGCAAATGTCCATGATAGAATTGGTCTTCCAACAGAGAGAGGCTCTACTATGATAGGAGTTGGTTGAGAGCCCTCTTCATGCACTTCCTCAGGATGTTCTGACTCATCCTGAGTTTGGGAGGTGGATGCCTTTCTTTTTTCTTCTTCTTAGAGGATCTTCTTTTGGCCATCCTCTTTTTCCTCCCAGATGATTTTAACTGAGAGGGTTGGTCTTCAGTACCAGGTTCTTCAGTGGATTCCCTCTCAGTTGGGATCTCCTCTCTCCCAGGTTCAGAAGGAGAGGGAGGAGAACCCTGCTGTGGATCAGAAGATGAAGTTGGCTGTTGTGTAGCTTCAGGTGCAGGTTGTGTTGTCTCTGTAGGTTCAACCTTTACCTCAACTTCAGGTTGAGCTTGTTCTGATGGTGAGTGGAGATCCACAAGCTCTCCCCTTTTAATCTTCTGCTTGATCACCCTTATGTGCTCATCCATTTGGACAGAGACATGGGACCAAGCCTCCTTCCGGAGAACCCATACAGCTTCAAGAAGCTCATCATCTTCTGCCTATCTGCAGACTTTTTTGACTTTTCTTGATGATGGCTCTTGACTTGGCAGCTTCTTCCCTTTCCCTTTTTCTAGCAGCTTGCCTATTTCTTTTGGCTTGCTCTTCCAGCTGCTTGTTGTATTCAAACAGTATGTAATCATATGGCAAGGGAAGAAGTGCATGTGCCTGGTAGAGGCCTGTGGCTCTCAGGTAGTTGATCATCTTTGTCTTTTCTTCTTCATTAACTACCTGAGGTTGATCAGCAGCCACAGCCTCTGACTCAGGGCTTTCTTGAACTGGGGAGAGGACAGGAATATTCTTGTATATTCTTTTTCTTCTCATTTCCTCTTTATGCTTGAGGGTCAAGGCTGCATCCTCAGCTTCCTTCCTCTCCTTTGACAACTCAGTGTCAGCCAGTTCATTTAATTCCTCTAAGGGGAGAGAGATGAGTTCATCTATGTTGTAGTTCCTGGTCCCCAGATAATTAAGTCTGGCTGCCCTTAACTCATCTTCTTGAGTGTTTGGAACATGGGCAGTCAGAATTGCAGCTTGCATGAATCCTGGGGAACCACTTGAACTCTCTCCCCTCAGCTTCCTCTTCCTCTCTCTTTTCTCTTCTTCAATCTCCTCAGCAGTTAGTTTTCTTTTGCCTTTGTCAAGTACTGATCTTGATGACTCAGGCTGAGGAGAGCTTTGGCCTTCATTGCTGGATTCAGCAGTCAAGCTCTGGCCAGAGAGAGGTTGTGATGCACCATCACCAGCTGGTGCCTCACTGAGGGTATGGGGTGCTGGAGGAGATATTGTCTTAAGGTTCACAGTCTCAGCCTCTGGGCCTTCAGTCAAGGCTTTCCCTTTGAAGCTAATCTTAGGGTCCACCTCAACATCCAGTTGACCAAAGGCTTCAACTGCTAGCCTCTGTCTATATAGTTCTGATCTCCTTTTGAATTCTTCCAGCACCCAATCTTGAATTCTACTGGCTAGTCTGGCAGCTTGTCTGTTGTTGCTTGGGTTGACAAGTGCCAGATCTACCAGATTTATACCCTCATAGAAACTCAGGTTTGAAATGTTTAAAATTTCTAGTTGACCCTGAGCTCTAGAGAGTACAAGAGCTTTCCTTTCACTGTCATACCCCCAACCCCAGATTGGGTTCTCAGAAGGGGCAGACATTGCTCTTGGTATTCCCTCCTCAAACAGTTGTTGTATTAACAAATGTAGATCACTGTCTAGAGGAGGTTGCTGAGTATGGACAACTGCAAGAGAGGATGGTGAGTCCTCTATGTCCATACTCTGAGAGGAACTCCCAGGTTCTGTGATTGTTAGGATTTTCTCCCCCTTTTTGGTAGCATCACCCTCTTGCATAGGTGAGCTGGGAGATTGATCCATGACATCCACAGGTTCTTGTGGACCTGGATGAGTTGATCTCATTGGTCTCTCAGCTAGCTTACCCTTGAGATCGGTGATCTCAAGTTGCTGGTCATTGACCCTTTTCTGCAAGATAGTCACCTGAGATTCCAGGTGAGCTATCTTGGACACAAAGTAGGTGCACATGTTTGAAAGTTTGTGCACCTTTTGTTGCAGACTCCCCTCATCTTCAGATGAAGAATCATAGGGGGATGAGAGGATTGGACCTGAGTCTTCTCCCTCATCACCAGCATAGGTTTCTTGGCTGCTGGATTTCCCCTGCTCTATTTCAAGAGGCTGGGTTGCCGTGGTTGAGGTCTTAGAGATGTAATCACTGCCAACAGTGAAAGCCTCTGCCACATGGATCTCCTGGACAATCTGAAGGAGATCCACCTCAGTTTGTGGTGTCTGATGTGGGCTAGAAGTGGGTGAGGCAGGAGTACTCATCTCACCTTGAGTGTGGGTGGAGAGGAGAGATTCATGGTACTCACTGAAACCCAAATCTTCATCAGAGTAAAAGTCAAGGCTGGGCATGGGTTGATTAAGATCAAGAGGCTGGGGATGGTAGCTTTCCCCTGAAGGTTGATCACCAGAGTGTTGAGACTCAGAGTGATGGCTTAAGGCTATTTGAGGAGGTGTGAGCTCATCAGGCTGAGCATGAGGAACCTCAGCACTGATTGTGTCAAGAATGGGAGTGGTTTGCTCCTCAGGGGAAGTGGGAGCTCTAGTGTCCACTTCCTCCTGTGTGGGTTGTGATATGGGGGCCTGCATATGCTCAATAGCAGGTGCAGGGGTTCGTTTGGATTTTCTTTGGTAAGTGAGGGTAATGGTAGGCCTTGATGGTGGTTGAGAGGTAGAGGGTGTTGGTTCATCACTAGCTGGTGCTGCTAGGATGTCACCCTGAGCAATGAGCTCAAACATTTTTGGGACAAGGGCTGTTTCTACCCCTGAGAACCCAACAGTTGGCTTTTTCAATATTTTGAAAATGCGGGTCTCATATGTGCAAGTTTAAGAACATTACCTGTTCCCCTCAACTGTGGTCCCATTTCACAGTTGAGAATGTGTTGAACATACCGGGGAAACATGTAATATTCTAGGGAGTCCAAATTTGCAAGTAAATTTGTGAAAACAAACTGAGAATACCTGAATTTGACCCCTTGAACCATCCCATGGACAATGAAGGAGAGGTCTTCTGGAATCTGGTCCCATCCTCCATGTTTGTTAGACAAGCTGTGGATGACAACATGGAGGAGGTACTTCCACTGGTATGAGACCTTCCCCTTCCTGAAGGTCTTGACTGTGAAGTCACCTTCATATCCCATCTGCTCAAAGGAATGGTTGACAGCAGCTTTTGGGAAGGACATTTCACCTTCTTCATCATCCAGCTGAAGATGGGTGTTGATGATGGCTGGAGTGATGAACAGTGTCCTCCCTTGCACTGTGGCAGACAGTGCCTTCTCCCGTCCAAAGTGACCTCTTGACAGGTCCGCCAGAACTCAAACAACTGATCCTCATAGAGGGGAGGATCAATCGTAAGGGAGGTGAGATAATGAGACGAAGAAAGATACCTACAAACATCTGAGAAGCTTGGATCCTTCTCAGAGTTTAACAGAGCAACCTGGTTGTGTTGCCTGTGTAGATGCATGGTGAAATCTGGGTCGTTTCGGCGATCAAGATTTGCCATTTGCAGAAGCTTTGCAGAGAAGGAAGGTAGAAGAAGATGAATTTGGGGTAATTTTAGGTTAAGGAAAAATGAGAGTAGAGAGATGAAGATAGGACCGTTTGGGGAGATATACTCAGGATTTGAAACAAAGTTAAAGCAAAAGATAAACTTTGAAATCCGCAAGTGGGTCCTACTTCAGAAAAAGGCGCCCAAAAAGGTAGTTTTCTTGGAAGTTGCAAAACTTCCGAAGGTTATTTTAGCTTCGGAAGCTTTTCAGAAAAAGCTTCCGAAGGCAATTTTGCTTCGGAAGATATTTCAAAGAGTTTTGAAAGTTTTGGCTTCGGAAGAGATAAACAGGTCTTCCGAGACTTAATTGCCTTCGGAAGAGATTTATTCTAAAATGTATTTAGGAGCTTATATTCAACTTAAGCTTCGGAAGATGCTTCATGAATTTCTTCCGAAGATAATTGGCAGATAAGCTGTAAATTTCTTCCGAGGGCAATTTTATTTCTTCCGAAGGTAAATTTTCATAACTCTAAAAAATATCATTTTGAAAATTTGTTTTCCTCCAAAGAGAACTGGGCTTATGAAGTGATCTAATAGACAACCTAGGACACACAATTTTAGGTAGTAAGATTGATGAAGTTATTTAGAAAAACCTATTCAAGGTTAATCATCCCAATGGCTGATACAAGATACTTAAATCTCTGCTCATCAAAAGCTTTTGTGAACAGATCAGCATATTGTTCATTTGTGTTAACCTTGATTAGTTTTATCAAGCCCTTTTCAAAATTATCCCTAATCAGATGATACCTGATGTTGATGTGTTTGGTCCTTGAGTGCTGCACAGGATTCTCTGTTATAGAGATGGCACTGTTGTTGTCTATATGGATGGGAGTCTCTTTGAAATTGAATCCATAGTCTAGCATCTGATTTTGAATCCAAAGCACTTGAGCACAGCAGCTGGCAGCAGCAATGTATTCAGCTTCAGCAGTTGATGCAGACACACAGGATTGCTTCTTGCATTGCCAAGAGACTATCCTTCCACCAAGGAACTGACACCCCCCAGATGTGGACTTTGCAGTCATGTTGCAGCCACCATAGTCACTATCTGTATAAGCATACAGATTAAAGTCTGAATTCTTTGGATACCAAAGGCCTAGATTTGGAGCACCTTTGAGATATCTAAGAATCCTTTTGACAGTGATTAGGTGTGACATCTTGGGGTTTGCTTGATATCTTGCACATATGCATGTGGCAAACATGATATCAGGCCTGCTAGCAGTAAGATACATAAGTGACCCAATCATAGCCCTGTAGAGATGTTCATCAACACACTCCCCCTCAAGGTCAAGACCAAGGGAATGGTTTCTGGCTATGGGTGTCTTAGCAACTTTACAATCAGTCATCTTGAACCTTGTAAGTATGTCCTGTACATACTTTGACTGACTGATGAAGATGCCATCTTCAACCTGCTTCACTTGAATTCCTAGAAAGAAATTGAGTTCCCCCATGGCACTCATTTCAAATCTATTCTTCATCAGCATCTCAAAGTCTTTGCAGAGCTTTGGATTAGTTGAACCAAAGATGATGTCATCTACATATATCTGAACTAGCAATGTGTCATTCCCTGTATCTTTGATGAAGAGAGTCCCATCAATAGTACCTCTTTTGTATCCATGATTGCAGAGGTATGTTGATAGTGTCTCATACCACTTTCTTGGAGCTTGATGTAGTCCATAAAGGGCTTTATCAAGCTTGCAGACATAATCAGGATGATCTGGGTCTGCAAAGCCAGGTGGTTGTTTAATATAAACTTCTTCATCAATCACCCCATAAAGAAAGGCACACTTCACATCAAGCTGGTAGACCTTGAAATCCTTGGATGCAGCATAAGCCAGGAATATCCTTACAGCTTCAAGTCTTGCTACAGGAGCAAAGACATCAGTATAATCAATTCCTTCTTCTTGTGTGTATCCTTGGACAACTAGTCTAGCCTTGTTTTTGATGATGATCCCTCTATCATCCTTCTTGTTCCTAAATACCCACTTGGTACCTATGACAGTCTTCCCTTGAGGAAGAGGGCACAAGTTCCACACCTTCTGTCTTTTGATTTGAAGCAACTCTTCTTGCATTGCTTCAATCCAGCTTCCATCCTTTAGAGCCTCATAAACTTTCTTAGGCTCAATTTGGGATAAGAAACAAGAATGTAGACAAACATGGCTATCATGAGTTTGTCCTCTTGTTCTCACCCCTGAGTCAACATTTCCAATGATGTTTGTGGTGGGATGTGACTTGTGGATCCTGAGTTGAGGAATCACAGCAAGTTGGTTGGACAGATCAAGATTAGATAAATTTTGATCTAGCAAAGAAGAGCCCCCCACCACATCAGCACACTTATCAAGAGAAACTTGATCCAATGAGTGTGTGACATCATTGATGTTGTCTTCAATGGAGTGGTTATCAGCATCAAGAAATTCTTGATCACTGTCACCACCACCCATTCCTCCTGCATTGGAGGTTCCTTCACCTGAATTTTGAGCCTCTGAACTGGACTTTGAGGGTAATTCAGTTGAATCAATAGTATTTGTCATGCTTGTGCTGATTGGAACCTCAATGACAGGGTTAGTCACCATTGGAGCTAAAGTAGTCTTCTTGTTTGGTCTTCTCAGCTCAAATCTTGGGTCAGGATCCTCTGTTGACCTGTTATCCATCGATCCTGAAACATTCTCACAAGATTTGTTAAAATAGTTGGTAACTAAATCAAGATCAAATAGCCAATCCGGACCAGAACCTTTCACACAGGGTGTGTTCATTGAAAGTCACATTGGCTGACTCCTCAATGATTCTAGTTCTGAGATTGTATACTCTATAAGCCTTGGCTTGAGAAGAGTATCCAACAAAATGTCCATCATCTGATTTCTCAGCAAACTTAGCTATTTGATCTTTGGTATTCAAGACAAATGTTCTGAGAAAACCAATAAATGGTCTCCTTTTGTGCCACAGTTCATAAGGAGTCTTACCATGTGTCTTAACTACTAAAACTCTGTTCTGCACATAGCAGGCTATGTTGACAGCCTTTGCCCAGAAGGTGATGGGCAGCTTAGAGTCAGACTACATAGTTCTGGCAGCTTCAATAAGTGTCCTGTTTATCCTCTCAGCAACACCATTTTGCTGAGGAGTCCTGGGAGCACTATATTGTCTTGAAATACCCTTCTCATCACAAAATGTATCAAGGATTTGGTTTTTAAATTCGGTTCCCTGATCACATCTTATGATTTTGACGTTGTGATCAGATTGATTCTTAATTTTCAGAATGAAATTTTTCAAGATTTCAGAGGTTTCATCCTTAGTTCTAAGGAAAAACACCCAAGTGAATCTTGTGAAATCATCTGTGATCACTAAACAGTATGAGGTCCTTCCTAGACTCATTACACTCGTGGGGCCAAATAGATCCATATGTAACAAGTGTAGGGGAGTAGTGATAGAGTTCATTTCCTTTGGCTTGTGAGACACTTTGTGTTGCTTCCCTTTCAGGCATGCAACACAGTGGTCATCACTTATAAACTCTTTCTTTGGTATTCCAGTTACCAAATCATTCTTAATCAGTTTATTCATGTTTTTAAAGTTTACATGGCACATTCTCTTATGCCAAAGAAAAGACTCATCACTATTTGCTTTAGATAGAAAGCAAGAAACCTCTCCAGATGGAGATGCTTCCTGCAAGTCCATCTTGTACATGTTTCCTCTCCTGGGGGCTCTAAGCAAAATATGCTCAGGAGGAATGTCAACCCCAGGCTTGAGAACAATGCACTCATGCTCAGTAAAGAGCATGTGATGTTTTTGGTCACAAAATTGGGACACACTCAGAAGATTGTATCCAAGTTCTTTGACAAAGTTTACCTTCTCAATGCTGAGCTTACCATTTGTAACCTTGCCCCTGCTAGTAATGTACCCTCCTGCATCTCCCCCAAAAGCAACTGGTCCTCCATCAATCCTTTCAAATTTTTGAAGCAAGGACTCATTGCCAGTCATGTGCCTGGAGCAGCCACTATCAACAATCCAAATATTTTTGTTGGTCTTTAGCTGTCCCTGCACAAAAAGAGATGATTTAGTTACATTTGGAAACCCAAGCCTCATTGGTCTTGGGCTTATTAGAATGAGTTAAAGGCAATGAAACAGTAATAGATCCTATGCTCAGGCTTTGGGGATCATTTGCTGTTTCTGATGATGAACTTTTAGCCACATGGTCTTCCTTCATCTTCCACACCACCTTTGAAAGATTGGGCTTGACCTTCAATGCTTCGGAAGCTTTTGTGGCTTCGGAAGCTTTGGAGACTGATCCTTCGGAAGATCTTGCTTTCACTGTAGCAGGCCTCAGTACTTCGGAAGCATTCCTTTCTTCCGAGACCAATTTTCCTTCCGAAGACAATGGTTCATTTGCCTTTTTCTTCATTTTGGAGCTTCCGAAGGAAACAGATTTTCCTTCCGAAGCTGTTTGTTTCTTCTTCCTCTCAGAAGTTTTCTTCTTGATCATGTGGATAGTACCCTTTGGATTGTATTGACAATCCTTAGCCAGATGTGAGGTACTACCACACATAACACAATCTATATCTTTTCTTCTGAGAGCCTTCTTTTCCAAAGAAGACTGAGCTTGAACACTTTCCTTTTCCTCTTTCACCTTTTCAGATGATGCAGCAGGCTTCTTAGGGTGAAGCTTGCTTTTAGAAATGGATGGTTCAGGCTGTGTAGCAGTGACACACAGCTGATCAATCTTCTTGTTGTTGCTGGAGTGAGTTGAAGCTGAAGTAGAACTCTTGGTACTAGAATTCTTGGCAGGATCTTCAGCTTTTATCACCTTGAACCCTGCAGAGACAAATACTTGTTTCTGTTTGGGATCAAAGGTGGTCTTGACCTCTTGAGCTTTTCTTGATCTTCTCTTTGCTCTTCTGATCAAGTTCTTCCTTTTGGTTTTGCTCAAACCAGCTTCTTTTTCCTCCTTAGGAGCATGGTGACCCTTTTTGGATTTACTCTCTTCACTCACCTCAGAGTCATCCCTCACCTTCTCCTCTTCATCCTCTTCATCACTGGGGTCTATGGATGGAAGCTCATCTTGACCAGTTCCACACCTTGGAGATCTAACTGATAGTAGAGAGTGTGGAGGAGCTATCTCACTAGATCCCAGTCCCTGCTTGTTCTGATAACACACTTTTGCATGCAGAGATGAGGATATCATGTTCTTGAAGGTTTCCTCTTCAAGAACACATTTTTCTGCTCTGGCTTTGCTGATCACAAGCTCAGCCTGGCATTCAGTCAACTTGGTAATGAGATCCTTAATTTGAGTCCTGTAATTTGTTTGCTCATGTTTAAGAGTTGAAACTGTTTTTTCTAGATCTTCTATCTTAAGTTTATAGTCATTTTCAGCTCTTTTAAAATCAGCTTTTAAAATATTTAAGGACTCAATGTCAGATCTCATTTCCAAGTTGTAGGACCTGTATCTGTTTACTTTAGCAATACAATCAGGAGAGCAAAGATGTTCAAGTACCTTGGCTTCATCGTGGTCAGCCATGAGTGCTTGGTTTGGAGATGCATCTTCAGCTTGAAAGCTCCAGTCAAAGCCTCCTTCTTCAACAGCAACTGCAGCTTGCTGTCTTGGCTTCTCATTCTGGTGCCCTCCTTCAGTGTAGTTTGGCCTGGATGAGGCTTGGCCACCATTTGATTTGGGTGCCTTGCATTCTCTAGCAAAGTGTCCCATCTGGTTACAGTTGTAACACTTGACTTTGCTCTTGTCCAGCCCAAACTTGCCACTGGCAGCATTGCTAGGAAACCTTCTCCCAGTCCTCTTGTAGAATTTCTGGGCTCTGTGAGTGAGAAGAGCCATCTGCTGGACTATCTCCATATATTCCAGATCATCTGGATGGATACAGTCCAGGTCTTCAAGAGTAAAGAGAAAGTTGCCTGAACTTTCATCAGTGGAAACAAAGGCTTGAGAGGAGTTTGTCTCTTGGAAGGGACTTCCTTGGATGTAGCTCTCTCTTGGTGTCTCCGGGAAGGTGATGAAAGGACCCTTTTGTGAAGTCTCAGGGTAGCAGATGAGATGATGCTGTGGTTCTCTGCTATCCCTTTCAACCACATGAAGGGCTGAACTCTGGTGAGTGTTGGAGTTACCAGATGAATTTTGCATGTTCATCTCCATCTGGTATCCACTGAGTATCCCATACAGCTCAGTGAGAGTGAGGGTCTTGAGGTTTTCAGTCCTCTTAATGACCACACAATAGTGTGTCCATTGTCTTGGAAGAGAGGACATGAACTTCCTTACAATATCCCTGTTCTCAATGGTCACCCCAACATCAGCCAGAGTATCCACAATCTCAACATACCTGAAGTATTGTTGAGTCATGGTTTCACCTGTTTTGAAGGTGAAGTTTTCAAACTGCTGCTTCAGGAGATCTTTCTTGTTCTCCTTGGCTTCATTTGAACCCTCATACATAAGCTTCAGTGCATCCCATAGCTGTTTGGCGGTCTTGCACTTCTTGAAACCTCTGTAGATGGAGTTTGGAAGAGCAGTTTGGAGGGCTGTCATGGCTTTCTGATCAATATCAATTCTTTTCCAATCTTCATCAGAAAAGTCAGCCTTCTCCTTTGGTATCATGCCACCACCAGCAGCAGCTGAAGTGGTGCATGGTACATGAGGTCCATGGACAACAGACTCCCACATCCTGGAATCTTGAGACTTGATAAAGCCTTCCATTCTTTGACACCAAGTGTCAAAATCCTCAGGAGTGATCAGTGGGGACTTTGTCATTGTTCCAGTTTCCATATCAGCTTTGGAGATAGCTGCCATTTGAAGAGTTAAGTGATGTGTGTTACTAAGAGGTTTTGAAGATGGTGAGATCTTGCAAACAAGAGCCTGGAATGGCTCTGATACCAAATGCAGGACCGTTAAAAAGGGACTTTGCACTTAGTTAACACACTTAGGAGGATCTTTAGGATCACTTAACAATTCAATGGGGAACTGAGAACTTTAAACAGATGATACAATGCACAACACAAGTAAAGTAAGAGCAAGAACATAAGAAATAATTTTCAAGGAAGTAGTATATTGCTTCTTAGGTTCTATTACAGGTGTTTGCACTGATATTTGAAATACAAGAACCTTTGACTCTTTATACTAAACCTACAACCGTCAATATGCAAAAAGACAGTTGGATGTGACTAATCTAGACAACAAGATCAGCCTAAAGTCAAAAGGCAGATTGCCTTTTGACTAGTGACTATGACAGGCCATAGCTCACTGACTTTCCTATTACAAAAAGCCAAAAAGAAACAAATACAGAAACTTGCAGAAAAAGACCTTATCTACTTTATCATAAAGCATGGAAGTTTCACCAACTTATGATAGTTGGTGAACCACCAGAGCATGCAGCGAACAGGAGGTTGCTTTATGATAAAGTTGACAGAAAAAGTGTCTTTTCTCTCTCTTCTAAAGTAATCAGTCTTATCTTTATTTAGCTTCGGAAGACTTTGTCTTGAGAGCTTCGGAAGACTTCATCTTTAACCTTCGGAAGAGTTGAGTCTTTGGCTTCGGAAGACTTGACACTTAGTGTAAAGTTTCCTCAGTAGTTTCTTCTGAAAATTGGCTTCGGAAGATTTTACACTTAGCATTTTACTTGAGTGTGTAAAACTTTCGAAGCTAGTTCTTCTTTGTTCCTTAGTGCATGTTGGAAGACTTGGTTGTTTTGGTATCCTTTGGTTGCATCAGCCTCATAACCTCAGAGGTTCCTACATTATCCTTTTGCATTAACTTTCTCAAATCCTTACCATATATATTCGTACAACGGTCCCCCTCATTCACCTTCCTTTTCATCTACAAAAGTTTAAACCCTAAATTCACCATAAACCGACTTTGTTTCTTAGCTTCTTTCACTTCTAAGCTACTCAAAATGGCCAACCCTGATCCTCGAAACCAACCAGATTTCCATGCATCTACACAGGCAACACAATCAGGTTGCTCTATTATCATCTGAGAAAGATCCAGGTTCTCAGATGTTTTCCGCTTCTTATCTCTCTCATACTACATCATCGCCTCATAATAGACCCTCCATTGTATAAAGACCAACTTCTTGAGTTCTGGAGGACCTGCCAAGAGGTGATCTTGGACGGTAAGAAGG
Source organism: Flaveria sonorensis (assembly GCA_025506505.1). Lineage (NCBI taxonomy): Eukaryota > Viridiplantae > Streptophyta > Magnoliopsida > Asterales > Asteraceae > Flaveria > Flaveria sonorensis. The sequence continues at coordinate 55,670,654 of CM046440.1, read as the reverse complement.
CACTGTCTGCTATAGTGCAGGGGAAGACAATTTTCATCACTCCAGCCACCATCAACTCTTATCTGAGGCTGGATGATGCAGAAGGCGAATTGTCCTTCCCTAAATCTATTGAAAACAACTCATTCCGATAGATGGGCTATGAAGGGACTACTCTGTCAGAACCTTCAAGAAGGGTAAGGTTTCCTCCTAATGAAAGTACCTCCTCCATGTGGTAATCCACTCTCTATCCAATAAACATAGAGGTTGGGACCAAATTCCTGAGGACTTATCCTACGTAGTCCATGGGATGGTTCAAGGGGTCAAGTTCAAGTACTTCTAATTTGTTTGTATAAACTTGCTTGCTAATTTGTACTCCTTAGAGTACTATATGTTCCCTAGATATGTTCAACACATTCTTAACTGTGAACTGGGCTTGCAGTTAAGAGGAACACGTAATACTCTTAAATTAGGACAGATGAAGCCTAACATCTTCAAAAAAATGAGAAAGTACACTGGTGGCTTCTTAAGGGTAGAAACAGCCCTGGTCCTAAAAATGTTAAAGCTCATTGCTCAAGGTGACAACTTGGTAGCACCAGCCAATGTTGAACCTACACCTTCTACATTTGCACCACCCACACAACCACAAATAACCATCACTTACGTCAAAAAATCCAAACGAACCCCTGCTCAGTCTACTCAGGTTGAGCAGGCCCCCATATTACTACCCATACAAGAAGAAGTGGAAATAAGAGCTCCTACTTCTCCTGAGGAGCATACCACTCCCATCATCTCTTTGATCAGTTTTGAGGTTCCTCATGCTCAGCCTGATGAGCTCATTACCCTAGCCTTAATCCATCACTCTGAGTCTCAAAACTCAAGTGATCAACCTTCAAGGGAAAGCTACCATCCCCAGCTGTTATACTTAAACCAACCCATTTCAGACCTCTAATTCGATGATGATAAGGATATGGGCTGCAGTGAGTACCATGAGTCACTCATCTTCAACCGTACCTAAGGAGAGATGAGTTCTCCTGAATCTCCCATATCTAGCCCACATCATCCACCCCAAACTGAGGTGGACTTCCCTAAACATGTTCAGGAGGTCCATATGGAAGAGGCTCTCACTTTTATAAGTGATTACATCATTAGGACATCAACCATGGCAACCTAGCCCATTGACACTTGTCTTGAAGCTATCATTATGCAGGAAAATTCACTGGTGGTGAGGAAGAAGACTTTGGTCTTATTCTCTCATCCCCCATGATTCTTCCGATAAAGATAAGGGGAGTCTGCAACTAAGGGTGCAATAACTATTAAAAACATGAACCTATTTAGTTTATATCATACGTCACTGGGAATTTCACATGGCTACCTTACAAAGACAGGCTAGTGAGCAGCAACTTGAGATCACCGATCTCAAGGGAAAGTTAGTTGAGAGACCTGCCAGGCAAACTCAACCAGATCCACAAGAACCAATAGATATGGTGGACCTAACCCTTAGCTCCCCTATGCAAGAGGGTGATGCTACCAAAAAGGGGAAGAAAGTCCTACCTACAATCACAGAACTTGGGAGTTCTTCCTAGAGTATGGAGATAGAGGATTCACCACCCCCACTTGTAGTTTTCCATACTCAACAACCTCCTCAGGCCTACATTAATATGGATTCACAATTTTAAAGCCTGTTTGAGGAGGGTATACCAAGGGCAATGTCTACCCCTTCCTACCCTGCTGAAAATCAAATAGTGGGATGGACGTATGATGCTGATAGGAGAGCCTTGGTAATCTCTAGGTCTCAAAGACAACAAGAAGTTTTTAACTTTCACAACCTAAGATACTATGAGAGCTTCTCTCTAGTTGATTGGCCACTTGCCAATCCAAGTCAATCTAGGGAAGCTGCAAGGTTAGCCAAGAGAATTCAAGAAAGGGTGCTTGAAGAGTTCAAGAAGAGATCCAAGCTATATAAACAGAGGCTAGCAGGCAAGACTGTTGGTCAACTGGATGCTGAGGTGGACCCTAAGATTAGCTTTGAAGGTAAAACCTTGGCTGAAGGCCCAGTAGTTGAACCTGTGAACCTTGAGACAGGAACTGCTTCATCACCCATTACCCTCAGTGAGGCACCAGCTGGTGAAGGTGTCTCACAGAATCTCTCTGGCTAGAGCTCAGGTGCAACATCAAGCAATGAAGACCAAAGCTCTCTCCACCCTGAGTCACACAGGCCAGTGACTGACAAAGGGAAGAGGAAAATGACCTTTGAGGAGATTGAGGAGGAGAAGAGAAAGAGGAAGAGGAAGGTAAGGGGAGAGAGTTCAAGAGGGAACCCTAGCTTTATAAAAGCTGCTATCAGGACTGCCCCCAGGCCAAGCACTCAAAAAGAAGAGTTGAGGGCAGCCAGACTGAACTATCTGGGGTCCAGGAACTACAATGTTGATGAACTCATCTCTCTTCCCTTGGAAGAACTGAATGAACAGGCTGATAAGGAAGTGTCAAAGGAGAGGAGGGAAGTTGAGGATGCAAAATTTCTCCTCAAAATCAAAGAAGAAAGGAGAAGAAAAAGACTCTACAAAGCTCCTACCCTCTTCCCAGTTCAAGAAAGCCCTGAGGCAGAGGCTATGGCTACTGAGCAAGAAACGCAGGTAGGTAGGGAATAAGATAGACAAAACATGATAACCTACCTGAGTGCCATAGATCTCTATCAGGCAGTAGACCTACTTCCCCTATCTTATGAATACATTGAATTTGAATACCTCAAGCAGCTTGAGCAAGAAGTGCTAAAAGAGCAAAAAGCTGCTAAGAGGAAGATTAGGGAAGAGGATGTAAAGTCAAGAGCCACCATCAGAGCCAATCAGAAGAAGTCTACTGACAAACAAAAGATGGTGAGCTTCTTGAAGCTGTATGGGTTCTCCAGAAGAAGACTTGGTCCAATGTCTCTATCTACCATGGATGAGCACATTAGAGTGATCAAGCAGAAGATCAAAAGGAATGAGCTGGTTGACTTGCATTCTCCACCATGGACCTAGTGCTGCATCACAACCAGCTTTATCTTTTAAGCCACAACAGGGTCCTGATCCTTCTCCTTCTGAATATGTGAAGGAAAAGGACCCAACTGAGAAGCACAAATAAGAATGATCTGGTACTCAAGACCAGCCTTCTTAGTTAAAGTATAGAAAGAGGAAGAGGATGACCATCAGAAGGGACAAGAAGAAGAAGAAGTCCAAGGCATCCACCTCTGCACCACAGGATGTGTCAGAACATCCTGACGATAATCAAGAAGAGGCTGCTCAACAAAGTCCACTCATTGTAAAGCCTGTTGCTGCTAAGAGACCCATCGTGTCTTGGGTATTTATTACTAACCCAGACAGATGGTATGTCACTAGAGATCAAGGGGGTCAAGACATGTACTTTTGGCAAAGCATACTTGACCTCCCTCTGCATGATCTCTATTACATGAGGAGGTACTTTGAGAGTCTTAGGAATCCTTATCAACTCAAGATGAAAGGAATGATCTTGATTCTGATAAGGACTGTCAACAGATGAAGATCAAGCTTCAAAGTTCCTCTTTAATTTTGGTAGCATCAGCCTAGGAGGAGTTTCTAAGGATCACACTTAGAGACTGATACAACCAAAGAGCTCTCAGCATGCACATGTGAAGTATAAGGAAGTTACTTCGGAAGTTTGATATAACTCAATGAATTATACTAAGTATCAAATCTTCCAAAGCCAAAAGACCAAATCTTCCGAAGCCAAAGATGAAGTCTTCTGAAGCTTCAAAGACAAAGTCTTCTAAAGCCAAAGACTGATTTCTTCCAAAGACAGAGAAGACATGCTTTTTCTGAATCACCTTTTGACAAAAGCTGAATTACTTTCCGCTGTCACCTCTGAAGACTCACCAACTTATATGAGTTGGTGAAAAGTCCATACTTTTATCAAACTGTAGATTAAGGTCTTATGTCTATAACTTTTTACATTTATACTTTTATCGTTTTCGTAATATATTAGAATGTGTGCTATGGCATGTCATAGTCACTAGTCAAATAGCAATCTGCCTTTTGACTCTATATTAATCTTGTTGTCAAGATTAGTGTTTCCACCTGGCCTTCAAAGTATGACCAGCTGTAGGATGTAGTATAAAGTATCTCAAGTACTTGTAACTTTGAATGTAAGCTTTGTAACACTTGGTAAAAACTTGAGAGCAATATACATCATTTTTGAAAACTATATTATCTTGTTCTTGTTCTGTTTTTTACTTGTGTTTTTTGTTTTATCAATAGCCGGTTCCCTATTGATCTGTTAAGTGTTCTAACACTCTCCTAACAACTGTGAAACTATTGCATTGACCCCCTTCACCGGTCCTGCATATATCAATTGCTTTTTATGCATCAAACTAGTATTTAGACCTCACGTTGCGGCGGGGCATAAAGCCATGAAAAAAACTAACGTCGTGATATTGCCTCAAAATTACACATTCAAGGAGATGTCAATAACATCTGTAACTTTATATAAAATAGGCTAAACACCCCGTTGCGGCGGGGTGTAAAACGATAAAAAAGGGAATGTCGAAACGTAGCCAAGAACTCATCGTCGATGGAGGTGTTAATAATATACATAACTATATATAAAAGAACAAAATCGTCGTGAACTTGTGCATTAAGACCGTTGAATATGTTTTAACTTTATGTAAAGAACTTTGAAAAATTATGTTAACATATTGATAAAAAACATGCCACATCGGGAAAAAAAATCGTCAAAAGATAAGCATATGCAAATTGGGATATAAAACAACATATGTTTAGAGTTGTAGGAAGAAAAGGAAAATAAACAAAAAAAAAATAAAAAAGTTTAATAAGTTTTGACAGCTTGTACGTTTCCATTTTAAATGGAATTTTGACCGAAACATAAATAAAAATAAATATATCGCAATGATATATTCAAAATTTTAAAAAATACTAACTTTTAAATGTTATTAGAGAAAAAATATGAGTGTGCTAAAAAAAAATATATAAATATAGGGTATAAAATGTAATATAGTTAAATGTGTGGGGCGAAAAAAGTAATAATTGAAACTCTATTTAAAAGTAGCCTAAAAGTTTGAACAAATTACCAATTTATCATTGCATATTAACTTGTACTGTGTGCATAGGCTATGTTGAATTTGGTTTTTAAAGTATAGTTGATTACCCGTACCAACATTCAAGTAGCAACGTTAACAACGCGTGAGTTCAATCACCAACCAACATTCAAATTCAATGTGGATCCAGACATATAGCAACATCAAATGTAGAATCATAATCGATGTGTTTGAGTTCAAAGTCCAAGCAGGTAGCAAAATTCGCATTCAATTCAAACAGGTGAATTCATCATCAATTTGTTCAATATAATTATTGATTTGTTCGACATGTAGCAACATTCAAATTCATTATAGATATCAATGTATTCACAATTTAGCAATATTCAAATTTACATGATCATTTAATAGATTACCAAAAAATTGTTACTTTAAATTATCATAGAAACGTTATTTAAACCGGTTTGGTGAAATAGACGATTGAACCACATGTCCCCCGAAGAGCATCATAGCCAGCGTCATTTTTTTAGAGATTGTAAGAATAGCCTTCTCGAAAGCTAAGGTATTCACGATTTGAGCAACATATGTGTGCACCATGTCTTAAACATGTGTTTAAATCAACACAAGCGATGAATTCATCTCATTTTGTTCATCAGCAACTAAGCCCTCAAAGTATCCACTAAGTGATATTTTCCTTTAAGATTTTCCTATGTAAAAATATCATCACCAGCAACGTAAATTCAAAACCCAAGAATAATTTTCATAACATAAATTTCAACCAGAACACGCACTGAGTTTACAGATCAAGAAATTAAGAATATGACATAGATTATTAAAACTCCATCATTGTGAGTTTAGATCAAAGAATATCACAAGAAATTCAACTATTTTTAAAGATTTAAACTCACATTACATTTATAAACACAATCAGATTATGATTTTTTTTTTTAAGTTTCACACCAATTATATTAAGAATTAAAAAGCAAACACAGTTACTTACAGAACAAATAAACCCCAAAATGTCATAGGCATGTATAAGAACTAGATTAGTACCTATGTATTACACATGTTTAATAAATAAAATATTAACTAGTTAATAACAAAATTTTATTAATAATAAAACGATACTTTGATATAATATATGATTAAAATTGCGTTTGAGTAAGTTCTACAAGTAGTAGAAGTAATAACAATGATATCATTTTTTTTAAACTTTTGCTTCTAAACTTTTTTTTTTCACAAAAAAAAATAATAATAATAAACATTTTGTTTCAAACAAACTGTTTTATAAAAATATCATTTTTAAAAATTTCATATTATAACTTCGAAGTTTAATTATTTTGGTTTATAAATTTTTTTTTTTCAAAACACCATTTTTGAAATGTTTTATATTTATAAAAGGTTTGATGTTTTAGAAAAAAATATTACATCATAAATTTTTTTTTAGAAAATGCATTTATGAAAGACATCTTTCTTAATTTATAAAAAAAATTTTCAATCTAAAAAAATTAAACAATATCATAGTAGTTAATATTATTATTTAATATAAGAGATAAGCGAAATGTTAAAATTATAATTTCGAGAATCATATCAACAATCCTCAAAATCTTTTTTTCTTATAATAGATTCTACATTATGTAAAGTTAAATTTTATTTGTGGATAAGAATCAAAATTCACAAATTAGAATTACACACTAGGGCCAGGATGCAAACAATTACACACTAGATATATACCAAATAATCACTCTTTATAAAATCTAACATAGATACCACTCTTTCTTAAATCATCGATCTATGATTTGATATGTGATTCTCGGGAAGTGTTATGCGAGAATATAACCCCATCAGAGAGATCCTTCCATGATAGAAAAACCAACACGACAGTTTCATCTCCAACGTTATCAATAAAACAGTTTACACAAATGGGCTTATGTCGTCTTATATTCAAGTCATATACTAGGGCATCATGCAAGTTAACAAAGTCAAATTCGCTCCCTGTATCAGAAAATCTACTAGTTCTTTACCGAATACAACGACTTCTTTATTCATCTTCATTTCATTCCCAACTTGATTTGTTATTAGAAATCCACAACTTGATTCACCACCTTAACAATTTGAGATTTGTTTGTTATAATCCCTTTAAACAGATTTTTTGAGTTCTTTCTATAAATTGTCACCATTTTCACTTCTGATCCATGTTTAATCCTGACTACACATTGTCATAGTGCAAATTGACTTGAATGGTAGAATATGTTGTTTGTCTTTATCTCTGTAAATCTTTGACTGAATACGGGCCAACACCACTGATATACATAGAAAGAAATGTTTTGAAGATCGGATCGGACAGGTCAATCTGATTGGTCCCATCGAAAATCGGAGGGGTGACCAAACCAGTCTACATCAGTTCATTTTGAAGTGGTTCGACCGGCCAGTTTGTCCCGGTTCAGCGGTTGGACCAGGACCAGATCGGTGGTCGGACCGGGAACCAGATCGGTGGTCGGATCAGATTTTTTTTTTTTTTTTTTACATTTTTTGTATTTTAATGGTAAAAACGAGGGGTTGAACAATAAATCTGTGTGTTAGACATGCAATTGTTGTTAAGTTTTATATATAACTATAAAATATATATATAAATTACTTATAGTGAATTATATATAACTATATATATAATATCTTATACATATATATATATATATATATATATATATATATATATATATATATATATATATATATATATAATTATGACGTCATCCAATTCTTAAAAACGGTCCCGGTCCCATCGGTCCCACACGCAGACCAGTGAGGTGTCTGGTTCGACATCCAATCCGGTTTTGAAAACATTAAGATAGCGTTTGGTACACAGGAATGATAGTTAGAATAAAATGAATCATGGAGAGTGTATTAAAAAAAACATGTTTGGTTAATGAAAGTAATGTAATAAACCATTATATAATTAATTTCATTCCTTTTAAGTCATTTCATCCAACACCCCTTCTCTTTTTTCATTCCACTCTTTTTTCCATTCTTAGTCATCAACACCACCACTCACCCACCACAACAACCACCACCGAACACCACCACCACCACCGCCTACCACTGACCACCACCACCTACCACTGACCACCACCATTACCACCATGCCCACCACCACCGCCTACTTCTACCAACCACCACAACTACCACCACCACCATTACCGGCCACCACCACCAGAAAAGACGGTTGTAGCATCCCACATCCATTAGGAAGGGAAACAAAAGTCTCTTTATAAGGGGCAGGATACCTTCTTCTATCGGACGCGTTTTAAACCCGTGTGGGGGTATTCTTCCTTAGTAGCGGACAATATCTGGTGCGGTTTCCTGCTTGTTACAGTTGGTATCAGAGCCAGGGCCGGGTCGGTGTGCCAGCGAGGATGCTGGTCTCCCAAGTGGGGGAGAATGTAACATCCCATATCAGTTGGGAAGGGGAACGAAAGTCTCTTTATAAGGGCTGGATACCTTCCCCTAAACCCGTGATGGGGGTATTCTCCCCAAGTAGCGGACAATATTCGGTGCGGTTTCCTACTTGTTACAACGGTGACCACCACCACCAATCACCACCGGCCATCACCACCAATCACCACCGGCCATCACCACCATCACCACCCGCATCCACCACCAACACCGACCACCACCACCACCACTACCAGCCATCATCACCACCACTACCCACAATCATGCAACAACCACCACTACCCACCATCGCGCAACAACCACCACTGATCACCACCACCATGACCACCACCACCGGTACCACAGCCACTAACGATACCATATTCGCCACCACCACAACCACCACCATCATCACCAACGTCCTTTACCACCACCACTAGCCGCACTACCATAACCACTTTGTATTTCATTCCTTTATATTTTCTTACCTAACAAACAACATAAAGTAATAATCATTTCATTCTATTGCTATAGGGTAACCAAATACGATAATGAAATGTAACACTTTATTTTATTCCTTTGACCATTTCATTTCTTTATCCATTTCATTTTCTCGTTCATCCTATTACCATATACTAAACAGACCCTGATAGAAAGCATATATTACCATTATTGTTTCACTCGAAATGACCCAATGGTTGCCAATTGGGCCAACTAGTTAGGAAGCAAATCTTTTATCAGGCTTTTACTGTTTTGGGCTTCAAGTTCCGAATGGGCCATATGTAGAGGTTGGGCCGAGTATTGTTTCCCTCATAGCTTGTTTCTAGAGATTCATAAAGGTTAAGGATGTGAAAGCATCTCGAAGAACATAAGCCTAACTTATCCCAGCGCTGTCAAACTTGGTTAACCTTTTGTGAATCTTTTAAAAGAATTATTTGTAACAAACAAGGGTTATTGGTAGATTTTTTTCAAGTAGACAATAGGTGAATTTAGGCGTATATTTTAATGCAAGGTCGATGTTCTTCATTTATAAAAAACATATGTAATAAATAAACGATCGTATCTTCATCAATAATTAGTAATCTACTTTCGAAATTTTTAGTCGTTTCGAATAAAAGAATAAATATTAATATTGAAAGTTATAAATAAACTATGGGTCAATTATGTACATGTTAGAAAGTATATTTAGTCTAGTATGTAAAATATGTAAATATATAAGGGTCAAATATGTTCTATGTTGAAACCTAGGGGTTGTATCATTTCCAAAAATGACCCACGAGGTCAAAATTAGGGTATATATACCCACCATATGTATGTGTCGAGGATGATGATGAACAAAATTATATGTATTCCAACAAGTATTATCAAAATCTCTACACATCATCCTCTTGTTTATCTAATTTTGTATCTAATATACTAACACTTGGTATTGTCACAAGAGTTCTAATCGATCCATGAGGAGAAAGTTAAAAAGAAATGAATCAATTGTCTTACAAAATCAACAACCAAATAAAAGCAAGAAATCGATTCAACCATCATAGGCGGGAGGAAGTAAAGTGCAGATGAATCGATTCATTTGATCAAAAGAAGTAACTATGGTTTATGGTTTTTGTTCTCCTTATCGAATCATCATGTACACTCTAATTAAAATACGTTTGTCATAATTCGAAATTTGTCACTTGAATTAGAGTTAAACATCTGTTGAATTGAAAGAACTTGTGATCAAGTTGTTGTTGCCCCTATTATCAAATTTATGGTTAGGCCCAGTCTCTTGTTTGTATACAAGTCTTCTTCTTATTTTGATATTATGGTTGAAAAAACAAATTGAAGGTATTGAATTATAAGAAGGATGAACCTACCTAAACTCTAAGTCCAGTACCAATCTACATATGTTGATATCTACAAGTACTGAACTGCTTCAAATCAGCACTTGTGCATATGCTGATTATTTGCTGATTCACTATTGAATTAGACAAGAATGTCAATACCGAAGAGTAGTGGCGAAAAAATACTTCTACAATTGGTGATCCTCTGATGTACCTATTGTCTTTGTTATACATATGTTTATAACCAATAGTAATGAATTATTATACATATGTTTATAACCAATAGTAATGCAAATTCATGATATGTCATAATGTTTAGATCAATGGTTGAAACATGCCATTGATCCTAAACCTAGAATAGATGATCAGGATTCATTCTAGTGTTTAGTTTTCATAGTATAAATATCTCACACTTGTATAGTTTTAAGATTAGTTTGTTTGCCCACTCGTTATCTGCTGTTATTGCTCTTTTTAATTAGAAAAGTTATAGTGAATAGTTTGAAATAACTCCTTGTGTCATTATTTACTCAAAGTGTTTGTGTTTGTTACTATATAGTTAACTTATATTTCATATTTTTTTGTAGGGATTGAACCTAAAGGCTCGGGAAATCAAAAAAAGATTTTGAAGATCAAGTCGTGAGAGTACTTTAATTTAGTTCGACCTTTTAGTATTTAGTATATATATGTTGCTAGTTCATTTTGTTTAGGATCCTGAAATTTCACAATTTATGTAATACATTTCAGAGAGCAATATACAAAGTATTATATTTACAATTGCTTGTTCGTGTTCTTCTTGTTCTAATTGTGAATCCGTGTTTGATTTCATTCCGCGTTTCATACACGAGATCGATCTACATCATAATTACGATCTTTACATTGTTAATTGCCTATCACTAGAGAAGTGTTGTTTGTTACAAACCCAATCCAGCAGAAGTGCTATTCGTTGATGTGTAAATCCCAAATAATAATAGTGTTGAAGTTTTAGTCCTTGTTAGGTTGTTTAATTTCAACAAACTCTCAAAAGGACTGTTGTTTTAATATTCCTTTCAAACTTAAAAAAAATTTAAAGGCTGTCGATTGCCATCTAATTAAGGTCATCAAAACTAGAATTAGAAAATGGGCTTATTGAGTTGTTTTATTGTAATTAATTGACTTCAAAAATCAAGAAGAAAGATTGTTTTGAAAAACAAAAAACATAAGCAAACCGGGTTATTTGTTGTTTATTATTGCAAGAAAACGGGTACTTTGATTTTTATTTTTTGGTCTCAAATCAAGAAGATTTGGCTATGTTTATCCCGTGAGTAAAATTTGAAAATTGCAATAAAGAAGGCCTTTCATTTAATTGAAAATTTTTGAAAGATCAGTTTGAATCCTTAAATTGATTCATATAACAAGAAACTCCGAGTGTTTGTGGTCCATTGAGTATAGTAAGAGCAAATTCTAAGTACATTGTGGTCGTTTAAAATATCAAGTCAACTCAAACCTTGTAGTTTATAGAAAGACAAAAAAAAAAAAACAAACCAGTTCTGGTTTTTAGCAAGTTAAATCAAACCTGTGTAGTTTGTAGCAAGTCTCGAGCCTTTTTGGTTCATAGCAAGTTAAACTCAACCCTTGTGGTTCATAGCAAATTATGCAAACCTATTGGATTGTAGCAAGAATAACCTTTGGTTCAAATAGAAAGCAAAAAAAATTATTTGTTCAATCAAATGTAAGTAGAATTATTATGATTCATCGTTACAATAAAAGACCAATCTGTTGTAAAAGCAAGTTAGTGCATAAAAATATTATTAGCAAATTGGTTAAGAGCACATCAAATCTAATTAGCAAATAGACCAGAGGCAAATATAACAAATTGATCAAAATTAAAGTCCAATTAGCATGTTGGTTAGATAATTTTTATCAAATTTGCAACAACAAGAATCGGTGAACAAGCATGTTAGAACTTGGTTAGAAGAAAAACAAACAGGTTAGCAAGTTGGCTGGAAGTAGGCAAGAAAGTTTTATCTATTTGATCAAAAAAGTGATCATCCAATCACAAGCAAGTTAGGAAGAAAGAAAAAATTAATGGCTGATGATAAAAAGCATGATAATACATCAAGCTATACAACTCATGAACAAGGAAATGTTTGATTTCAATGTCTCAAATTGAATAAAACAAATTACACTACTTGGGTATTGTTGATGGAAACTATTTTAAAGGCCTGTGGTCTTTAGGATAAAGTTGATGCAAAGAATGAAATAGAAACAGTGGAAAAAAAAAAGAAAATAAATATCACTAAGGTAATAATCTTGAAAATATTACCTCAAGATGTAAAAGTTTCTTAACTCGGTCCCAAATAAGTTTCTACCAATCATGGTATTTATCGAGCAATATCAAGAAATTGATAGAATGTCATTTGAAGAGGTTGTTGGAAGAATAACAACTTTTATAGAACCTATTAAAGTGAAGATGAATCGAAGAAAACTTATTAGAGCAAACTTTAATGGAAAGTTTAGACAATCAAGGTCATGGTAGAGGGTGAGCTAAAAATTCTAACAAAGGAGGACATGGAAATGGATGAGACATGGGTCGAGAAAGTAAAGACAAAAGCGAGTTTAGATGTTATGGATGTGGTTACCATGGACATTTTGCAAACAAACACATCAAATGGAAGAACAAAGAGAATGACAAGCAACAAGGATCCAATCTCATCTATGATGATGAAGAACCCACATTACTATGAAGTTATATGAAGTTTAGTTTTAAAGGGGAGAACGAAAGTTATTAACTAAACTTTATCAATTATGTACATGTTAAAAATTATATTTACTCTAGTATCTCTACCTATACTATATATATACAGGGCAATGATCAAATGTTAACCCTTTATTATTGTGATAACCATGTTAACTTTTGAAAATCAATCAAAATCATCATTTTTTGTTGAGATAACATCATTACACATATATAAAAAATATGTTCTTTTATGTATATGTGTAAATTCATAAGCGTAAATAAGTTACGACCAGTGTAAGTCACACTTACATCTCTAAATATTTACCAGATGTAAGTAACTTACAACTATCGTAACGTTTTTACACTTGTGAATTTACACATATACATAAAATAACATAATGTTGTATATGTATAATGATGTTATTCCAACAAAAAAATAATAATTTGATTGATTTTTAAAAGTTAACACGGTTATCGCAATAATAGGTGGTTAACATTTGATCCTTACCCTATATATATATATATATATATATATATATATATATATATATATATATATATATATATATATATATATATATATAGGGTAAGGATCAAATGTTAACCCTTTATAATTACGATAACCATGTTAACTAATTATTTTTTAGTTGAAGTACATCATTACACATATACAAAAATATGTTCTTTTATGTATATGTGTAATTTCGTAAGCGTAAAAAAATTTACACTAGTGTAAGTTACACTTACATCTGTTAATATTTCTCAGGTGTAAGTAAATTACACTTGTCGTAACTTTTTTACACTTATGAATTTACACATATACATAAAAGAACATAATGTTGTATGTGTGTACAATGATGTTATTCCAACAAAAAAATAAAATCATTACACATATACAACGTTATGTTCTTTTATTTATAAGTGTAAATTCATAATTGTATAATAGTTAACATTGGTGTAAGTAACTTACACCTTACACCAATGGTACAATTACCAAAATTTACACTGATTTTGTGTACCTTACACATTTCTTAACTTTTTTACACTTGTAAATTTATACATATGTATAAAAGAACATAACGTTGTATATGCTTAATGATAAGAATTTTGATTTATCTTGACGGGTTAATGGAAGTTAAGTCGCGAAGAGTGGATTAACAATTGAACATTACCACGCTCGCACGCGCGCGCGCACACACACACATATATATATATAAAGGATGAATGAAGGACATAAATGTTAGGACCTACCTTATACCAAGTTTAGTTGAGGAGGAGAATGAAAGTTATAAACTATACTTTGTGTTAATTATGCACACGTTAGAAAATATGTTTAGTCTATTATTTATATCTATATTATAATATAAAGCATCTCCGTGTCGTTCGTTATAGTTTCACCAAAAATTTTATGATACCTAACACAAATTTTAATCTGTAAGGTTGATGTAGATTATCATAGTGTGCTCAAAAACAAATTAAACTGAAGACTTAGCTACCAGCTATTAGTACGGGTAACTAAGGTCATCTCCATGAGGGATTAGTGGAAAGTGTAATTGTAGTTAAATAACTTCAATTTAATTAAGAAAATAACTTTTAATTAACGATTGACTTAGAAAAAGAAATAGCAAAGCAGCAAACTTGATTGGTATTGAAAGTAATAACGAGAATTATGATGCACCCCAGGTTTTAGGTTTGTAGGACACAAATTGTAAACTGGTTACACTTAGCAAACAACCACGTAGACATGATTGTATTGGTTTCATAACTTTCGGTATTAGAACGGGCTGTAAATGGACCATTCACAAACTATCAGTTCTAATTCACCAACCAAAATTTAACACTCATAAAATTTATGATGTAAAGAAATAAAAAACTGATGATAATTAGATTAAGATTCAAAACAAACCAAAACTGTTTAAAGAGATCAACCTATAAATGAAATCATATGGCTTAACATGCCAATAAAAAATTCAAAACAATCTAAGAACAACTAATGTTAAACGAGTATCATAAACACAAACCATACACCTAGAGAAGATCACTAGTGGTGTAGTCGCTCATGGTTGTCATGAAATCGAAATCAGTTATTATAGGAATCAACTGCATGAAAGTTGGATTTGTAGTTATTCTTTGCTCTCAAAATCGCCCCTTGGAAGGTCAAAACTGACTTGGTGAAGAAGAATTTCGTAGCCCCATTTACCCTTTAATCAGGTCACAAAAACCTGAAATTTCGTATTAGTCAGCATAGAAACATAATTTATGTCCTCAAGGACGTAATTTATGTCCCCCCTGAAAACTCACTTTTTCCTTCTTGTTGTATGTTCTAGTTTACGTGCTTTCTTTGGCTGATTTTCGATTAGGACGTAAATTTCGTCCGCCGTCACTTTGTGTTCATTTCTTTTATTTTCAAATCTTGTTTCCTTCATGAGCTTTCGTCTTCCATTGTAACTCCCGAAAATACGCGAATGGTATTTGTTTAGCTCCGCAAAACATGAAATTTCATTTATTCATAAAGTAATGGTACTCCATATTAATAAATACATAAAAACACAGACTAAAATATGTTAATAAACTAAAAAAACCAACACATCACACCCCCACACTTGAGTTTTGTTTGTCCCAAGCAAAGTTGTTATGCAATCATTTAGAAACCCATAATAAATAATTCCTCTTAATTATATGAACTCTTAGTTATAGTCCAAGGTGATACCCTTATTCACAAAATTTACATCATTCAATAGATTTATAATCTATAAAGTCAAATAATATACAAATAAAATAGGAAATCACTCAACTAGACTTACCATGCTTTTGATTTTTATTTCCATGCACACATCCTACCTCTTGGTTTGATATCTAAACTAGTAAAAGCTGTACTCGTATAATCACTCAATGACCATGTATGTCATCCTGTTAGGATAAGCTTCAATAACAATCGCACATCCAACAACTTACGTCATATGTCGCACACATCAGAAGGACATACGGTTTTAGGCTTAGGTAAAGTGTGAAAACCCCAAATTTGGGCTTGAAATTTTTTTTTTGGGCCCAAAACGTTGTATTGAACACGATCAAAGCCCTACAAACAAAGTAGCCTGTCTATAGCCTAATAAGAAAATCCAACCCGAAAGGTATTATATTAATATGTAAAATAGAACACTTCACAAACCAAAGAACTTGTTCCAAGTTTATGTAATCACGCAGCAAGAATCTATGGGCAGAACTATTAAACGTTTAACTAAAATAACCAAAAACCGTCGTGATAACTAGGAGAATAGTAAAACAAATCATATGAACGTATTTTGCATTATGAACGCAAATCTAATTACAGAATGTTATGCGATCTGGGCAAACCATAGCATCAATAACGCGATTGTGACCGACAACAAGTATATACCGGTTAACTCGTAGTATGAATATAGTAGGTATTACAAAGTAGTTATTCTAGATGTAACATTACTAGTTACAAATGTTCAGAGCATTCGAATCGTGAACGATAGTCAAATTCAATAAACAAAATGTAATACATGATTCCGGCGGTCATTGACTTAGATGTTAACCTTATGTTGTTAAAGTAATTTAAATAAAATAACAATTATACACATCCGTTTATGAAATGAAACTTCCTGAAAATTTTTGTTAAAATCGGAGATTTAACACACGCGTGATACAGCAGAACTAGTGCGGGAGGACACTATGTTGGAAGACAGTGTAAAATGTTTCACGTATAAAAACCCCAAACACACCCCATTACTCTTATTCACTTTCTCTTTCTACTTATCATCTCCCTTAGTAGAAACCTACACACTCTTTCTCTCTCTCTCTCTCTCTCCTACCCTCACCCTGCCTCATCAAAATTCGGCCCGCGGCGGTGGTGCGACGACCGACCGTCATGCTTGGCGACGTGTGGCGGTAGGTCCGGTGAGTGGAACACCTTATTCCATGGATCTCGAGGTGCTAAACGCGATGGTGGTGTCCGTTTGCTTCAACTCTTGACGGTGTTGCTGTTAACCGGTGGTGACAGTGGTGAATGGCGGGTGGCGAAAGTGACGACCGCAGGTGGCCTAGATCATGACCCACCATTCCCTCTTCGTTAATATCCACCCTAAACCTGATCTAGTTTCATTCATCTCTCGTATTATCGAATCATAACCCCTAATCGGTTGTGGTGGGGGGTAGAAGGAGGTCGGTGGTCCTAAATGGTGGTTTGTTTCTGATTTGGTATCCTCAGGTGAGTGTTGGTGGCTAGTTTGGCAATATGATGACGTATTGTAATAAGTTTGGTTTTAAGTGGTGCTTGGATGCAAGGACGAGAAATGGTAATGTTTGATTGTAAGTTGTGGTGTTTGGATGTTGGTCAAAAGATGGTCAACTTTGATCAACGATGGGTGGCTAGCGAATGGGAAGGTATAACACACCCTAAAATGCAGTCTCGAGTCAAAAATATTTCCCAGATTTAAGCAGTTGAGCTCTCCATAATAATAACAATGTGTGCACATAAAATAATAACATTTAATTTATTTGAAATCGTTTAAAAGTAATATAATTAACATATGATATTGATACCAAACTATTTGCGATTGAGACGACTTATTATAATTATACAAAGTAACATATGTGTGTGTATATATATATATATATGCTAGATGAATAAACCAAACAAAACATAATGCATATAACTAAATTTGCTTATACGAAACGTAGTGATAATTTATATGACATGTATTAAGTAGTATCTTTAATTAGAACATTTATATGGTTACTAACCTTGATAATAAGGTCATTGTTGTTAACATCAATATTGTTACTTATATTAATAATATGGTTGTTGTTATTATTCTTACTTTTGCTATTGCTAATAAACCTTAATAATATTATTTTAAAAGATATTACCATCAACATGTTTACATTACAATAATATACTACAATCGCTAAAATTATAAGAAAATTTCTTATGATACTCGTTATAGGGATGTTATTACTAATCACTAATATTAACAACACTAACAATAGTATCATCGGATTTGTCTATCATATTATTATATTATTACTATTAGAATTAACGTCATTTAAAATTTTGTCGGTATTAATAATAAGCAATTATTATATCGTTGATACTAAATGTCATTATCACATGATGGTAGTTACTATAACGAGTATAAGTACCACTCTCAACATTCTTAATGTTATTGACATAACTATTATCATTATTAATGATATAACTAATATTATTATCGCAAACACTAGTGAGGTCGTTATTTCTACCATCATAGCTACTATTATATTAAAACTATCTATAATGGTATAATAATAATAATATTTGTATTGCATTATTACTATGGTCATCAATCGAACATAACTAGAAGCAATAATATTACTATTGTTATTCACATTATTATGGATGTAATTATTATCGATATTACAATACCTCATTATTAACACATATAATTAGGAATGTTGATGCTACACCTATGATATTATAAGTATTTCCATGAAGATCGCCAACACATTAAAAATAATATCAAAACTAATACCACTACCGGTAACATAGTTGCTAATCAACCTGATTTATTATTTTTGAAAGCATCATTGTCAATTGCTATTGTTAGAACTACTATAATAATTATAAATATTAAATTTATAAAAGATACTCTTAATGTTATTATATAATATATTACTATTTTATTTAACATCATCGTGTTACCAATTATAACTTTTAATGATGTTATTACAATGGTTATTACAAATCAAATTCGCATCAAAATTTATGAGTAATATTTATTAATAACGCTAGTAATAAAAGTTTTATCTGATATTGTCTTGATATGAATTTAGATCTAGTGTTAAGATCACTTTTATCAATGTTACCTCTAATATTATAATTACTACGATATTTTCTAATAATATGATCATTAATAAATTTAGGTATTGTAAGATTTATTTAAAATACCCCCATCAATACTAATAGCTTATCATCATTAATAAATCCTTGCGAATGTCATTTATGAGATCATTATGTGCTATTATTTCTAAATTATTATTATTGGTATAATTACAATTATTATTAACTATTACTCTAAACTATAGTTATAAACAATATGATTATCAATGACGCGAATGCTAACACGATTGATAACAGTGTACTAGAACATGACAACTAATACCTTAACATACTTAGCAAATTTTAATTAGTAATACTACCATTCAAAATAGTATGCTATCATAATCATAAACAACATAGATACGAATCTAACTTCTATCATGCATGTGTACATACAATACCATAACCTAATCAGTCAATCCTTTGAAGATATTAAATACAAATAAAATTCTAGTATATGTATTAATCCTAGAATAAAATACAATAATAAAAAATATATTCAAAAGAGCTCAATCCTCCAATAACAATGCTAACAAATATCATATCCTGAAATTATATACTACTGCTCTTATCCCTGAACAGAGCACAATCATTAACTCCATCAGGAGACGTATGATTTGTGGATAGTACTATTTGAGGAATCCTCTGCACACAATGGACCCTTTATGCAGGAAAACCCCCCATTGAGATTCAATAATCGCTGTGTCACACATTAGTACAATTTATCCATGCATAGTAGAGTACAATTAAACCCAACAATCTAGTGGTAACGAGTTAGGAGATATGTTAGCACTCGGGAGGGAAAGTACGGGTCATGCTTGATTGTGATACATTCTATCATGCACCAATATTTGTGTTTTATTTATAAATATCTAAGTATGATTATGAATTTTATTATATGAAAACTTGAGCTCACCAACTTTATGTTGACACGTTTTGAGTACGTATTTTAGGTATTTGCCTGACTTTAAGGGAAGTCTTGATTAGACTCCCTAAGCATTAGATTTAAGAATTTGAGAACATGATTGATTTCATATTGAAGACTCAATTTAGAAGAACTATACAATAACCTAGACGAGCTATACAAGAAAACGACTTCGTGGAATAGACAATAATGACCCTATGATCTTTGCCTATGATTTAGCCATACACATAACAAGTTGTAATTAAATGTACTTATATTATTATTATTATTCGTGCAAACCAATAACTCATTTTTATGACATACATAGTTTTCGTTGTTTTTGTTGATATTCAGTCGTCATGACCAGCCCTTTTTAAAGGTTGGGAGTTTTGTCTTTATTAAAGTTGCTAAACTGCAAAACATTCACATCAGACCGACAAACAATCTTATTACACATAACCTAACCAATCTTGGGTATCCTTTGACCCATTATCAAAAAACTTTCTTTTCTTTTGTCTATTTTTTTTTCATTTTTTATGCATTTTTTAAAGAACTTTATGCGTTTTTCTACGTTGGACAATGCCACGGTCTGTAATTAACTGAGAACTTTGGTTTTCTGGATCGGGTTGACAAAAACTCATTCAAGGCTCAACATGACTACTAAAGGGTATAATTAGATAATGATAATTAAATGGTAATATGCAAAAATAGATCCTAACTTTCCTGCATCCTCTATGTGCAACAATCTTGTCCATGATCTTGGTGTGCATCTAGTTGCCCGGATGCTTATTTCCTTGAAAATTAGGATTCATTTGATTTGAGGAATTGCCATACCTAAAGTTAGGATGATTATGCAGAATCAAATGATATGTATTTGAACTCATATCATACGTCTTTCGATCATCCTTCACATAAATAGATATCCGTGAGAATCTAAGTGCCTATATAACATTGAACTCACCAAAACAAACATAACCTCAAAAACTATCATTGTGATGTTCTCGTACACATTCAAAATCAAACTATGGCGAAGCACGAGTCTAATCCATTAGTGTAAAATATGTAAATATATAAGGGGAAAATATGTTCAATAATGAAACTTACAATTAGTCCTTATACCATTTCCCAAACTAACACACCGTTTCCAAATTAAGGTAACCATCATATGTATGTATAGATGATGATGAACAAGATTGTATGTACATAAGCAAATATTATCAAAATCTGTATACTTCTTCTTCTTCATCGAATTATGTATATGATTTACCAAAAAATGGTGTCCTTGATGTTGATGATTGTTAACCCTTCAAAAGCTTGGCTCTGAAAGTAATAAACTGTTCGGATGTATTGAAGCTTCATGGCTAAGTCTATGCTAGTTAGCTCTTGAACCGTGATGGTATTTTTATGTCATAGATCACGCTTCTACTTTTGACAATGCCATTTAGTGTTTTCTTGTGTTGATCAAAAATGTTGTGATGGGCATGGTTGCATAAATTGATAGTGCTTGGACATGGTGAGTTATAAAGAAATTTATATGAGGATTCAAATAAGAACTCATGTTTTTGTGAAAACTCTAGGAACCAAAGTGAGTCACAAGTTTTCTATAGCAAAATATTATATAAAGAAAACATAATAAAAAATTATAAAACAAGAAATAACATAAAAAATAAAAAATAAACAAAAAGTGTCCCTCATTTCCCTCTTTCACAAAAAAAGATAAAAAGATATAAAAACTTGGTTTTTTACGAACTTTGTTTTACATATGTGTAAAAGTCGGATTTACACATGTGTAATGACTAATTTATACATGTGTAAATAACATGTGTACGATATTTTTTTTAAAAAAGTATATCAATATATTAAGCGTTGAAAAGATAAAAAATTACTAAATTTTATGTTGAAATTTTGTTGAAAAATTAATGTCGTGAAAAAAGTTATGAACATTTAAAAAAGATACAAATGATATGTTACTTGCTTGTGATGCTAATTTTTTTAAATCGTTCATAACTTTTTAATTAATTTTTAAAAAAAATTCCCATCAAATTAAATATTTTTTATCTTTCAAACACGTGTAAATTAGTCATTACACATGTGTCAATTAGTCCATCCGCTATTTACACGTGTGTAATTTAGTCATTACACATGTATAAATTTGGTTTTTCATATTTGTAAATCCGATTTTACAAATACTTAAATTAGGTAATACACATATCTAAAATGACCAAGAAAAACGGTTTTATATTTTTATAAAATTATTTTAATTTTTTTATGAAATCGGGAAACGAGGAAAACATATTTTTTTAATTTAATTTTTTTATTTTTATGTTATTTTTCGTTTTAAATTTTATTTTATTTTTTCATTATTTTGTCTTATTTATTGAAAACTTGTGCTCATATTGGTTTTACGGTTTCATTAAAAATAAAGTTCTCATTTGAACCAGACCCTCATATGTACACACACACACACACACACACACACACCACACACACATATATATATATATATATATATATATATATATATATATATATATATTATATATATATCAAATATCACAAGTTTACTAATATTTATAAGAAAGTACGTACCAATATTATTATAAAAATACACGTTCAACTGAAAAGAGTTCCAAAATATTCATTCTTTAATAATATAAACATAGTATGTAACACCCAGAAAATTTTGCATGAAGAAAAGAAAAGAAAGCAAGGGAGAAAAAGAGAATTTTTGTAAAACAAGGGTTAAAAGCGGGCAAGGGCCAAACTTGCCCATAATGGGTTCAAAAGGGTGTTAAGGCCGCCCATACTTTTCTCTCTCATGCAAGAAGTCTCGACTGAAGAAAGAAGAAAAAGTTTCACCCGGTTTTAGAGAGAGAAAGTCTTCACAAGGTAAGATTCTGTAACACCCGAAAACTTGGTCTAATAAATAGAAAAGAAATGTATATAGAAGAAATAAAAGAAGGGGAAAAGATGAGGGGTGTTTGTGTAAAAGTACACAGAAGTCAAAAAAAATGTGTATAAGGGGCATGGTCGCCCATGCTCTTTCTGCTGCTGCTGCTACCGAAAGAAAAGAAGAAGAAAAAGCTAAAAACCCTTGTTTCTCTCGGTTGTGAAGAAGAAAAGCTGCATTCTTCGAAGGTTAGTGTGTTTTGGTGTTAATTGGTTCGGTTTTTATGGGGTTTTCAACCTTAAAACTGATTATTAAGTGTTCTATGTGGTTTGGTGTTTGTTTTGTTTGTTTCTAGGCGTTTGAACTCTTGTGCACACGAGTTTGGAGGAGTTTTGCTGTTTGCTGCACTAGGTGAGTTCTAGACCTCGGTTTTATGTGTTTTAAACTTCTTTGGGGCTGAAAATGCATGTTTAAAAGGTTTTACAGCTGTTTTATGCTTCACCGTATGTATGTGGTGTTTGTGTTTGTGCTTGATGGTGGTTTATGTGCTGTTGATGCTTGTGATGTTGAGTTTAAGCTTCGAACAGATGGATAAGCATGATTGGTTACGAACTGTTGGTGTTTTCGTGGTTGTATGCCTGCACTAGATATTTAGCATGTTAGATCTATAATAAGGATGTGTTAGATCGAGGATTGGGGACTGAATAATTGCATAAGTGCATTAGCAGGTTGGTTAGTTCATCCGCATTTAAGTACTTGTTCATGCGCATTGTGTTTGTTCATCCGCATTTGTTGTTGCTTATGCACCCAAGTGTTCTTTCGCATTTATTTTATTCAAGCGCATTTGCTACAGTGTTCATGCGCATTTGTTTCAGTCATTCGCATTTGTTCTACCCGCATTTAGTTGGACACTTGGAATAATCTGAAGTCTTTCATCCGCATTAGTTGTTGTTCATCCGCATAAGTTACTGTTCATCCGCATTAGTTTGCTGTTCATCCTCATTTGTTTAAGGACTTAGGATTTTTCTGAAGCTTGGGAAGTAGAATGTAGCAGGTAAGTTCTGGGATGTTTTGCTGGTTCATGTCTGTTGTGGGCTGTTGTTGATGCTTTATACTATGTATAATGTGACTTTACGTGGTGTGTTTATATTCGTATGCGTAAACTATTACCGTAAAGAAAGTGAAAGTTTAATGTTAATAAAGAAGTAGAACATAAGAAAAGTATGAAAAGTCTTGCAAGCAAAGGTTGAGGTGAGTGATTGTGTTGTCACAAAAGACTTGTATACCAAAGTTGAGGTGAGTGACTATGTTGTCACAAAAGACTCGTAAGCCAAGGTTGAGGTGCGTGACTGTGTTGTCATAAAAGACTTGTATGCTAAAGTTGAGGTGAGTGACTGTGTTGTCACAAAAGACTCGTAAGGGATTCAATCCATGAGATTGACTCGAGTCCTTGTCCCGTACCCTGGTACCGTTGGTCTTTGGACATGAGTCGGGTATTGCATGAGACAGGATCCAGATTATAGTGAAAGATAATGAATGAATGAATACGTGAGTTAATGAAAGATAATTAAGTCTATACCTTGATGTATGTATGTTGAATACTCACGCGTGAAAGTAAAGGAAGTATTTATTGAAAAGGGTATTTTCATATATAAATCCTACAAGGTATTTTAAACGTTTTAAAACTAGAACTCACTGAGCAATGCTGACTTTTATGCATTTTCAGTTGGCAGGTAATTGTTGCTGAGGATGGCACGCGGGGGAAGCTACTCGGCAGGGCAAGATTGGCATCCATTCATCTTTAATGATATTGTTGTTTTGTAATGCAACGTAACAAGGTCTTTTGTAATTCAAGAAACAATGATGTATTGCTTAACAACGTTAATTATTAATAGAATGAATGGTTTTTATTAATTTAATTTCCACTGCAATATTTTATGAAATGTGTGATGTTTTATGTTTTATGCTGTGATTGACTAACTTTGAGGTCTCCGGGATCGGGGCCTTACAAGTTGGTATCAGAGCCAAAGTTTCAGAGAAATAGGTAAATATTTTCAAAACCTAAACTTAAACTGAGAATGGGACGAACGGAGGAATGCCAGCCCGAGTAGCTACGTGCCATCAGGTATTCTTTTCTTAATGATAACTGTTATTATGTGTGTGTGCTATTTGATTTATGTGCTTTTAGTAGATTTGAATACTGATGTAGTCAGGATAGGAAATGCTTGGGGATGAAGAGTAAAGTATGTGGCTAATCACAATGGCCACTGTAATTAGGGACTTACTATACTTGACATAAACTGAGCTACTACCTTGAATGACCGTGTTGGTGTTTGAATCTTATAGTGTTAGAGGATGGCTGGAGGTAGATCATCTTTCTAGAGGTGGAGTACGGGGTGGTCGTGCTGGTAGACCACGGCCGCAAAGAACAAGGCAAGAACTGCAGAGACGGCTCCTGGTGAGCCTGGGCTTCATCACCTGGAGGGCGGTGATGAGAGTGCCAATCTGAGGGCCTCAGTGAAAGAGGCAATGGTGGAGGAGGTTCACCAAGTCATGCAGACTATCCTACCGTCTGTCGTGACTGAGGTGATCCGGGCCGTACGGAAGGATGAGAGGAAAGGAAAGGAGGAAGAGAGAAGGGCCGTTGCAGGGAGAATGGAAAATGAGGGAGATCATGATGGTAAGGAGGAGGTATATGCTGAAAGGGGAGCCTCCAGTGATGAAGAAGACGTAGAGGTGCGGGAAACCGTGAGGGGATGCAGCTACGAGGCATTCCAACGGTGTAAACCCCCTACTTTTGACGACAATGGTAACGCTGTTACTGCCCACCGTTGGGTTAGAGAGATGGATGCAGTGTTGGATATTAGTGAGTGCAGGGAGGATCAGAAGGTGAAATTTGCCACTCACTCATTCGTTGACTCGGCTTTGTGTTGGTGGGACAATATTATCCAAGCCGAGGGCAGCAGGGCCATCGGGAGGATGAGATGGGGAGATTTGAAGAAGTTGGTTGTTGAGGAATTCTGTCCTCACAGGGAACTAGACAAGATAGAGAGAGAGAGTTCCTACAGCTTGAGGCGGGAACCATGACCCACCAGTAATACACCACCAAGTTAATGAAATGGCGAGGCTGGTGCCGGATCAGGTGACACCGGTGTCGAGGAAAATTAAGAGGTATGTGCAGGGACTGCCGGCTGATATCCACAGGCACTTGATTGTTGCCCGACCAAGCACTTTTAGGTCAGCAGTGGATCTGGCTGGGAGGCTTTATGATGAGAGAGAGAGGTGTCAGTGGTTGAGGTGAAGAAGACAGGTGGTGGTGACAAGAACTGGAGTGGGAAGAGGTTTAGGCATGGTGGTTTCACCCCAAACAACAAAAGGATGAAAATGGATGACCGAAGAGTGGGGTCATCAAGCTTGGGGGCAAAGAGGTGTGGTAAGTGTGGGAAGGAGCATTTCGGGGAGTGCAGGTTGGGGTTAAATGTTTGCTTTAGGTGCGGGAAGCCTGGTCACATCGCTAAGTATTGTAGAGCATTGAGGTGTCATATCTGTGGGGAAGGGGGACACATGGGCAGGGATTGCAAGAAGCAAAAGGCAGAGAGTGAAGGGCAGAGGGCAATCGCTAGAGCATTTACAATGACACGGGAGGAGGCCAGGGTGGATCCTGATGTCGTGTCGGGTATGTTTCTAGTAAACCAAACTTATGCCTCTGTATTGTTTGATTTTGGTGCTAGTAGGAGTTTCATTTCTGCTGCTTTATGTGCTAAGCAACCTGTTAGTAGTAGAAAAATTGATGAGCCATTTGATGTAGAAACTGCTATTGGTAAGTCTACCAGAATTTCTGATGTGATTAAGGATTGTGGCATAGAGTTAGAAGGCCATAGGTTCTCTGCTAACCTATTTGTGATGCCCCTAGGCGGATTTGATGTAGTTCTAGGGATGGATTAGTTGGCAGCCTATGTGGCGAACATCGTGTGTCGCAAAAGATGATTCGACTGACAGCACCCGATGGAAGTTCGGTAACGGTTTACGGTGACCGAGTTACTACAGTTTCGAAGGTGATTTCGATGGTGGTGGCAGAGAGGTGCATGAAATACGGATGTAGTGTACCTGGCTTATGTTAAGGATGTGGACGCGTCAGTACCACAATTGTCCAACGTACCAGTTGTGTGTGATTTTCCAGACGTGTTTCCAGAAGATTTACCAGGTGTGCCACCGGACCGTGAGATGAGTTTCAATTGATTTGATACCCGGTGCTCAACCCGTTGCCAATGCACCATATCGATTAGCTCCAACCGAGATGAAGGAGCTGATGGTTCAACTGCAGGAGATATTGGACAAGGGTTTCATTCGACCGAGTATCTCTCCTTGGGGTGTTCCGGTTTGTTTGTTAAGAAGAAAGACGGTAGTATGAGGATGTGCATAGACTACCAGGAGCTAAACAAGTTAACAGTGAAGAATCGATATCCCTTACCAAGAATAGATGACTTGTTTGACCAGCTCCAAGGTGCCAGTTGGTTCTCACGAATAGATCTCCGATCTGGTTACCATCAGTTGAAGGTTAAGGATCAAGACAATCCTAAGACAGCGTTTCGCATGCGTTATGGACACTACGAGTTCCTCATTATGACTTTCGGTCTAACTAACACGCCAGCTGCCTTTATGGATTTGATGAATCGAGTGTGTCGGCCGATGTTAGATAAATCCTTGATTGTGTTTATTGATGATATCCTGATTTATTCAAAGAGCAAGGAAGAACATGCTGGCCACATACGTGAAGTGTTGGAGACACTTAGAAGGAGAAGCTATATGCGAAATTCTCTAAGTGTGCTTTTTGGTTACGTGAGGTTCAATTTTTGGGTCACGTGGTGAATTCTGAAGGAATTATGGTGGACCCGGCGAAGGTTGATGCGGTGATGCAATCGAGTCTCCAAAGACGCCATCCGAGATTTGAAGTTTCTTGGGATTGGCGGGCTACTACAGGAGGTTCATTCAAGACTTTTCCAAGATAGCCTTACCTTTAACTAAATTGACTCGCAAGGAGGTGAAGTTTGTGTGGGGACGAGAACAGGAGGATGCTTTTGAGGAGTTAAAGGCAAGATTAACTCAAGCTCCTGTTTTGACATTACCTGAAGGGAGTGAAGACTTAGTGGTGTATTCAGATGCCTCCTATTGGGACTGGGTTGTCTGTTAATGCAACGTGGGAGAGTAATAGCCTATGCGTCCCGACAGTTGAAAACTCACGAGGTCAATTACCCCATGCATGATTTGGTGCTCGCAGCTGTGGTCTTTGCATTAAAGATTTGGCGGCATTACCTGTACGGGGTGAAATGCACAATCTTCACGGACCACAAGAGCCTAAATTATTTCTTTGAGCAGAAAGATCTCAACATGAGGCAGAGGAGGTGGTTAGAGCTGATTAAGGATTATGATTATGAAATCCACTACCATCCGGGTAAAGCCAATGTAGTGGCTGATGCCCTCAACCGAAAAGAGAGACCCGAGCCAATCCGGGTGAAGGCATACCAATTGGTGATGACCTCTGACGTGATGACACAGGTCAAAGAATTCCAGGATGAGGCATTGAAGGAAGATCACCTTAACTCTGAAAGGACGAGAGGTCTAGTCACGGAGTTGGGAGAAAATACCCACGGAGTTAGAACCCGCTTCGGGTGGATGTGGATTCCCCGCTACCGTGATCTACGGGGACGAATTATAGACGAAGCTCATAAGACTTGATACTCCATTCATCCCGGTGCCACTAAGATGTATCAAGATATGAAGAAAGACTATTGGTGGCCGGGTATGAAGCGCGATGTAGTGGAGTATGTGAGTAAGTGCCTTACTTGCTTACAAGTAAGGCAGAGCATCAAAAGCCATACGGGAAGATCCAACCGTTGGATATACCCGCGTGGAAGTGGGAGCACATCACCATGGATTTCATCACGAAGTTACCCGTACTGCGAGGGGGTACGATACCATATGGGTAATAGTTGATCGTTTGACAAAGAGTGCTCACTTCCTACTGATTCACGAGACGTATTCATCCAAGAGGTTGGCGGATCTGTTCATTAAAGAGATTGTGGCTCGTCATGGTGTTTCGGTTTCTATCGTGTAAGACCGTGACACTCGGTTCACATCAAAGTTTTGGAAGACATTCCACGATGCGATGGGGACGAGGCTACACATCAGTACGGCTTACCATCCTTAAACAGATGGTCAGTCTGAGAGGACAATTAAAACGCTCGAGGACATGCTCCGAGCATGTGTGATCGACTTCGGAGGAAGTTGGGATGATCATCTACCATTAGCAGAGTTCTCATACAACAACAGCTATCATGCCAGCATTGGCATGCCACCTTACGAGATGCTATATGGTAGGAGATGTAGAACGCCCGTGTGTTGGGGAGACATTGGGCAGAAAGAGTTGGGAAGCGTGGAGGTAATCGAGGCTACGACTAAGAAGCTAGAAAAGATCAAAGCCTTTATGAAGGCATCTAAAGATAGGCTGAAGTCGTATGCCAATAAAAGACGTAGACCGATTGAATTCAACATAGGTGATAAAGTCATGTTAAAGGTCTCGCCCTGGAAGGGAATCATCCGGTTTCGGAAGAGGGGCAAGCTGAGTTCAAGATACACAGGGCCTTTCAGAATCGTTGCACGAGTAGGGGAGGTGGCCTATCGACTAGAATTTCCTGATGAGCTAAGTGGAATTCACCCGACGTTCCATGTATCTCATCTGAGAAAATGCTTGGCCGATGAAGATATGATTGTGCCACTGGAGGATATCAAAGTGGATGAAAGGCTCAATTATATGGAGCAACCGGTGGCCATCATAGACAGGAAGAGAAGAGATTGAGAAATAAAGTGGTTCCGCTTGTACGTGTGCAGTGGAAACACTGGAAGGGTTCTGAGTCTATGAGGGAGACTGAAGAAGAGATGAGACAGCATTACCCACAGTTATTCAAAGAATGACAAGTTTCAGGGACGAAACCTCTTTAAGGGGGGTAGACTTGTAACACCCGAAAACTTGGTCAAATAAATAAAAAAAATGTATATAGAAGAAATAAAAGAAGGGGCAAAGATGAGGGGTGTTTTGTGTAAAAGTACACAAAAGTAAAAAAAATATGTGTATAAGGGGCATGGTCGCCCATGCTCTTTCTGCTGCTGCTGTTACCGAAAGAAAAGAAGAAGAAAGAGCTAAAAACCCTTGTTTCTCTCGGTTGTGAAGAAGAAAGGCTGCATTCTTCGAAGGTTAGTGTGTTTTGGTGTTAATTGTTTGGTTTTTATGGGGTTTTCAACCTTAAAACTGATTATTAAGTGTTCTATGTGGTTTGGTGTTTATTTGTTTTTTCTAGGCTTTTGAACTCTTGTGCACACGAGTTTGGAGAAGTTTTTATTTGCTGCACTAGGTGAGTTCTAGACCCCGTTTTATGTGTTTTAAAATTCTTTGGGACTGAAAATGCATGTTAAAAGGTTTTACAGCTGTTTTATGCTTCACCGTATGTATGTGGGTGTTGTGTTTGTGCTTGATGGTGGTTTATGTGTTGTTGATGCTTGTGATGTTTAGTTTAAGCTTCGAATAGATGGATAAGCATGATTGGTTACGAACTGTTGGTGTTTTCATGGTTGTATGCTTGCTCTAGATATTTAGCATGTTAGATCTATGATAAGGATGTGTTAGATCGAGGATTGGGGACTGAATAATTGCATAAGTGCATTAGCAGGTTGGTTAGTTCATCCGCATTTAAGTACTTGTTCATGCGCATTGTTGTTTGTTCATCCGTATTTGTTGTTGCTTATGCGCCCAGTGTTCTTCCGTATTTCTTTTATTCAAGCGCATTTGCTACAGTGTTCATGCGCATTTGTTTCAGTCATTCGTATTTGTTCTACCCGCATTTAGTTGGACTTGGAATAATCTGAAGTCTTTCATCCGCATTAGTTTGTTGTTCATCCGCATTAGTTTGTTGTTCATCCGTATTAGTTTGTTGTTCATCCGCATTAGTTACTATTCATCCGCATTAGTTTGCTGTTCATCCGCATTTGTCTAAGGACATAGGATTTTTCTGAAGCTTGAGAAGTAGAATGTAGAGGGTAAGTTCTGGGATGTTTTGCTGGATCATGTCTGTTGTGGGCTGTTGTTGATGCTTTATACTATGTATAATGTGACTTTACGTGGTGTGTTTATATTCGTATGCGTAAAGTATTATCGTAAAGAAAGTGAAAGATTAATGTTAATAAAGAAGTGGAACATAAGAAAAATATGAAAAGTCTTGCAAGCAAAGGTTGTGGTGAGTGACTGTGTTGTCATAAAATACTTGTATACCAAAGTTGAGGTGAGTGACTATGTTGTCACAAAGACTCGTAAGCCAAGGTTGAGGTGCGTGACTGTGTTGTCATAAAAGACTTGTATGCTAAAGTTGAGGTGAGTGACTGTGTTGTCACAAAAGACTCGTAAGGGATTCAATCCATGAGATTGACTCGAGTCCTTGTCCCGTACCCTGGTACCGTTGGTCTTTGGACATGAGTCGGGTATTGCATGAGACAGGATCCAGATTATAGTGAAAGATAATGAATGAATGAATACGTGAGTTAATGAAAGATAATTAAGTCTATACCTTGATGTATGTATGTTGAATACTCACGCGTGAAAGTAAAGGAAGTATTTTATTGAAAAGGGTATTTTCATATATAAATCCTACAAGGTATTTTAAACGTTTTAAAACTAGAACTCACTGAGCAACGCTGACTTTTATGCATTTTCAGTTGGCAGGTAATTGTTGATGAGGATGGCACGCGGGGGAAGCTACTCGGCAGGGCAAGATTGGCATCCATTCATCTTTAATGATATTGTTGTTTTGTAATGCAATGTAACAGGGTCTTTTGTAATTCAAGAAAACAATGATGTATTGCTTAACAACGTTAATTATTAATAGAATGAATGGTTTTTATTAATTTAATTTCCGCTGCAATATTTTATGAAATGTGTGATGTTTTATGTTTTATGCTGTGACTGACCAACTGTGAGGTCTCCGGGATCGGGGCCTTACAGATTCTATGGTGTTCTTCTCGGTTTCAGTTGAGTTTTCATATTCGGGATTGATCATTAAGTGTTTCTATGTGTTTGGTTTTGTGTTTTCGTGTGTTTAGGTGTTAGAACTCCAGGTTGCTCTTGGGTTTGGAGGAGTTTTACTCGAAAGCAGTAGAGGTGAGTTCTAGCTCCCCTCTTTTATATGTTTCTGCTTGTTTGGGGCTGGTATGCATGTTAATCTGTTATTTTCTACTCAAACTATGTTTTTTCCATGTATGTACGACTGAATTATGATATATGTGTGTTTGTGCGACTGCTGTGATGATTGGGTTGATGTATAGCATGTTTTAAGTGTGTAACATGTTAGATTGTGCTATGTATAAGTTAGAATGTTGTTTGGGAATTGGAAAATACAGATATTACATTGCAGGTGATAAGTATAGTATCCGCTATGGACACTTAGGATTTGCATGTGTTCGTTGTGGACTTACACGTCCGCTATGAACACTTAGGAATTTTTATGATTGTCCGCTGTGGATTTGTTCATCTGCTGTGGACTTTATTCATCCGTTGTGGACACTTAGTAAATTCTATGAACTGTCCGCTGTGGACTTGTTCATCCGCTGTGGATACTTAGAATATTTTGGCCATGCGCTGTGGACTTTGGCTGTCCGTTGCGGACTTTTGCTGTCCGCTGTGGACACTTAGAAAATTTTAAGCTGTCCGTTGTAAGTTTGTTCATACGCTGTAGACACTTAGAATATTTGTGAAATTTTGGAAAATAGAATTTAGTGTTAAGTCTTGACGTTTTGTGACGGTTTATGCCTGTTGATGTTATATGTTTGAGGGATGTTGTTATGTTCTATATTATGTATTATAATAAGACTTTACGTTTTGTGATATGTGCTTATGTACGTAAAGTATTATTGTAATAAAAGTGAAAGATAAAGATAATGAAAATTGGAACGTAATAAATGAATTAAAAGTCTTGCAATCATATAAAAGGGGTTCACAACTCTTTATGGGTTGCCATCTTGACAGTGTGCCGAGTGCACACCTAACTGTCAGTCTTTATGACTGATAGAAATGTACGAAACAGGGTCCTTGCCACTTGCCCCCAAGACTTTAGTCGCTTTGTGCACCGAGGATGGGGCATGGCAGGATCTAGATAGAAGTGGAAAGATAATAAAGTACTACACGAACGATTATGAACGATGATAAAGGATAATAAATGATTATTATCAAGGTGTACGTGTGATGTGCGATCACGAACGAAAGTAAAGGAAAGGTTTTATTCAAAGTAAAGTATTTTATTATATAAACTATAACTCACTAAAGAACGCTGACTTTTCATATGCAAATTAGTTGGCAGGTAATTTGTTGACGCTGAGGAGCTACAGGCATGGATGCATAAGCTACTGGGGATAATCTGAGTCTGGCATCCATATTTTTTGAGAATGTTATTGTACTAAAACAATTTTTGGGATGTAAATGAAACAACAAGATATTTTGTCATGACCTTTTTAATTATTAATGAAAAGTTCAAATTCCGCTGCAAGTATGATGTGTTTTTTAAATGTTATATTCTATATGTTTTATGCTTTGAATGACCGACTGTAAGCATTCCGGGAACGGGGCATTACATAGTAATAATTTAATTCTCATCGTCCAAGATGTCTTCGTGAAAAATAGATAAAATCCAACAAAAGTTGGTGAAAAACAATGAAAATCGGTACAATGTAGCGAAAATAGGTGAAAAACAGTGCAAAACCGACTTGTCCGAGTTAGATCAAGTTGACCCGCCTAGACCAAGTTGAACCACCTCGACCGAGTACACTCGAGTAGGACCGCCTAGACCAAATCCGAGTTTGTTTGGCCGAGTAGGAAAAAAATGTTTTGTTAGCTTGCCGTTGTCTAAGTAGGCACCGAGTACTTGGTAGTCTAGGCCAAGTTTTACAACATTGGTGATAGGTGGACAATGTGAAGTATAAGGACCGTCTAAATAGAGCAAGCTTTTCGTCCATCTTTTATTATATTATAATTGTTAAATTCATGCTTTGACCTTCAAGAAAAAACCGCTAAATGATTGCCTATAATAAAATCGAAAAGTGCAACAACTGATGATTTTATAAAATTAATATCAGTGGAACAGTTTTTACGAGATAATGTTGGTCAAGTAATGGTCAATTTTCGGCCGAAGGTAGGAATAAAATATTTAATGCTTATAAGAAATTTTTTTGAACGGATATTTGGATTATTAACGGGTTATTGGTACATCCAATCATCTTCATTACTTATGTACGGAACCTTAATCCTGAACTTGATACAACTATTAGAAAGAAGCTACTATAAATAAAAATTCCTTGACTCAACTTGAAACCTCCTCTGTATGTTTGGTCATCGATGGAGAAGACTTGATCAACATGAGATGAAATCCTTTAAATGAAGGCTTGTACCCTAAGCTTCTTAGTTTGTACAAAGCTACGTTTTATTGAAACCGACAATTTAGTTTTATACATAGTATAATAATAATAATTCTAAGAGTATATTAAATTTTAGATAATTTATTAGGCTGACACATCATCCTAGTACTTTCAACTTTACTTTAATATTTTTCATAGCTAGTAAAATAAGGGTGAATTTCATATGTATTTCCGCAAACTTGATAAATATCATATATATCCAAATAAAATTTTATATATCATATATATCCCTTTAAAATAGTTAAAATATCATATATATCCATTTAATATATTTAATTCGTAATATGACCATTTTACCCTTAAAACTTTTTATAAACTTTAAGCTTTCATTTTTACCTATCTTCTACTTCATTTTTTACATTTATTTTGCATTTGTTACGATACTTGTTCTTACTGCTTTTCTATGTAATCTAAACAATAAATCATCATATAATAAATAAATGAATCAAAAGTATGAACTTTCACAATAAAAAACGAAGCATGTAATACTCAATTTTGTTGGATAGTCAAGCGGAAAGAAAAGACGTCAACCCATTTAAAATAAACTACTAATAACTGAACATGAGAAATAAAACCTGAAAATAGGTACATCGGAAAAAACCATTTTTATATTTTTGAGTAATCAATAGCTAAGATA
The DNA here is from genome assembly GCA_025506505.1 of Flaveria sonorensis. Taxonomy (NCBI): domain Eukaryota; kingdom Viridiplantae; phylum Streptophyta; class Magnoliopsida; order Asterales; family Asteraceae; genus Flaveria; species Flaveria sonorensis. Next base: position 55,635,816 of record CM046440.1, on the reverse strand, counting down.
TACTTTTTTTCTATGAGAATTTAGAGTCAATAGTTGATGGAGAACTGTTAAAACTTGAGTTTAAGTAACAAACATAAAGAAGATTGACCTAATGAACAAATGAAGTATACAATAGCACACAGATTAGGCTAAAGAACTAAAGCGTTTGGAGTAATAGCAATCGAAGGAGCAACAATAATAGAGGAGATGGGAGAATACTTAAGCACCGGATGAAGATCTTTTATGAGCATCGAAGAGTTCCAAACTTTTTGCAATGATTATTGAAGATGTTATCATACCTAATAAATTTTTTGAACGGTATATATTTAGAGGATAAAGTCGGTATTTAGTGAAATATTATTAGGTAAGGATATATACGAAATTTAAAATTTAGGTTGGATATATATGATATTTTATAGGTTTTGTAAGGTTATATATGAAATTATACCTTTAAAATAAACTACTAATAACTGAACATGAAAAATAAAACCTGAAAATAGGTACATCAAAAAACCATTTCTATATTTTTGAGTAATCAACAGCTAAGATATACTTTTTTCTATGAGAATTTAAAGTCAATAGTTGATGGAAAACTGTTAAAACTTGAGTTTAAGTAACAAACATAAAGAAGATTGACCTAATGAACACATGAAGAATACAATAGCACACAGAGGAGGCTAAAGAACTGAAGCGTTTGGAGTAATAGCAATCGAAGGAGCAACAATAATAGAGGAGATGGGAGAATACTTAAGCACCGGATAAAGATCTTTTATGAGCATCGAAGAGTTTTAAACTTTTTGCAATGATTATTAAAGATGTTATCATAGACCTAATAAATTTTTGAACGATATATTTTAGAGCATAAAGTCGGTATTTAGTGAAATATTATTAGATAATAATATATACGAAATTTAAAATTTAGGTTGGATATATATGATATTTTATAGGTTTTGTAAGGATATATATCAAATTATACCTTTAAAATAAACTACTAATAACTGAACATGAGAAATAAACCTGAAAATAGGTACATCGGAAAATCATTTCTATATTTTTGAGTAATCAATAGCTAAGATATATTTTTTTTCTATGAGAAGTTAGAGTCAATAGTTGATGAAGAACTGTTAAAACTAAAGTTAAAGTAACAAACATAAAGAAGATTGACCTAATGAACACATGAAGAATACAATAGCACACAGAGGAGGCTAAAGAACTGAAGCGTTTGGAGTAATAGCAATCGAAGGAGCAACAATAATAGAGGAGATGGGAGAATACTTAAGCACCGGATGAAGATCTTTTATGAGCATCAAAGAGTTTCAAACTTTTTGCAATGATTATTTAAGATGTTATCATAGACCTAATAAATTTTTGAACGGTATATTTTTAGAGGATAAAGTCGGTATTTAGTGAAATACTATTAGATAAGAATATATACGAAATTTAAAATTTAGGTTGGATATATATGATATTTTATAGGTTTTGTAAGGATATATATGAAATTATACCTTTAAAATAAACTACTAATAACTGAACATGAGAAATAAAACCTGAAAATAGGTACATTGGAAAAACCATTTCTATATTTTTGAGTAATCAATAGCTAAGATATATTCTTTTCCTATGAGAAGTTAGAGTCAATAGTTGATGGAGAACGTTAAAACTTGAGTTTAAGTAACAAACATAAAGAAGATTGACCTAATGAACACATGAAGAATACAATAGCACACAGAGGAGGCTAAAGAACTGAAACGTTTGGACTAATAGCAATTGAAGGAGCAACAATAATAGAGGAGATTGGAGAATACTTAAGCACCGATGAAGATCTTTTATGAGCATCGAAGAGTTTCAAACTTTTTGCAATGATTATTGAAGATGTTATCATAGACCTAATAAATTTTTGAACGGTATATTTTTAGAGGATAAAGTCGGTACTTAGTGAAATATTATTAGGTATGGATATATACGAAATTTAAAATTTAGGTTGGATATATATGATATTTTATAGGTTTTGTAAGGATATATATGAAATTATACCTATTTTAAATGGGTTGACGTCTTTTCTTTCCGCTTGACTATCCAACAAAATTGAGTATTACCTGCTTCGTTTTTTATTGTGAAAGTTCATACTTTGATTTATTTATTTATTATATGATGATTTATTGTTTAGATTACATAGAAAAGCAGCAAGAACAAGAAACAAATGCAAAATAAATGAAAAAATAAAGTAGAAGATAGGTAAAAATGAAAGCTTAAAATTTATAAAAAGTTTTAAGGGTAAAATTAAATATATTAAAATGGATATATATGATATTTTAACGATTTTAGAGGGATATATATGATATTTAAATTTTATTTGGATATATATGATATTTATCAAGTTTGCGGGGATACATATGAAATTCACCCGTAAAATAATATCTTTCTAGAATATTAATACTCTAAATTTAAATTAAAAAATCTTTACAATACAAAATTTATTTTTCGTAGAAAGGTGTACAAAGTTATTACGTAAATAGGAAACGTATGGAATGAAATTATAACACAAACAGTAGAATTAATCACACATGTATTGATTTATCACACAAAGATAAAATCATTACATAGGAGATATTATTATAATATCGTTATAATTTTACGCAAACATAATCTTTCTTGCGTAATAATTTTTACCACACATTTTACACTTTGTACGGAATGTAAAACCTATTCTAAACTTCCTTTTAGGGGCCACATAGTGGTGACGTGAAGAGGTTAGGAAAGCCAGAAAAAAAACCGGGGCCTATCGTGAACACCAAACCCACGGTTCCGAGACACTCCAACCCGGTGTATTTTCATCGGGTTTTAACGATGGACACGGCCACAAATTGAAAACTAAAGTGTGAAAAATGGGGATACGGGGGAAAATTAGGACGGCATTATGTAGAACGAGGAAAAACTAGGAAAAATAAGAAAAATTGATGTGACGTTGATATGTCACACGAGAAAAAAATGAAGAAAACAAAACGGTTGCCAATTGCTCTAATAAAATTATCTCAAGATTTAGTAACTTAACATATTAATCTAAACTAGTAAATGATGCCCATGCTTGCTGCGGGTTTAACTTTTAACATTTAAACAAATACAAATAACATCATCACTCAATCATATTCTCTTATATCTTGTTTTGTTACAAAGCAAATGCAAGGAGGCGTTGTTCGTTCTAGGAGTTACCTTCAACTTGAGCAATAAGTCAGGAAATTCATTGATATCAGCATGCAGTTTTATAAGCTTTCATGTTCCATATTGGCCGACTTCTCATAAGACTCCCTTGTTTGAATATCCTTATCCATCAGGAAATTGCGAAACTATCAGTTGTTGAAGCTCATGTTGCGTAGCTTCTATTTCTTGCTTGGTGTAACATGGGTTGCAGCTAACTCTTGATTATCAGCCAATAGCCGCTGAATGTGGCACAAAGCAATCTCTGAGGGGAGGGGGAGATTTACCTATGGGCAAGTTTATACATGGGTAGAAAGAGTTTTCAAAGACTAAGATACATAATCAAGGCCATTAACTATAATGTTCCATGTAACAGATGACAATAATAATTCATAACTCATAGGAATGTGTCACATTTAACCCATATGGTAGCTTTTGTTGAGTAATAGATGAAGCGACTTCCTTGATATGCTGAAAGACATATAAAGAGAAAACATTCTGGTATGAAATCTACTCTAATTTAAAACCTACGAAAATGCAGCAGTAGCGAGCCCGAGGAGGAGGCGTCAAGGCCTAGGTGACACTGCTAGTCGTCGGAAGGTGTGGCTGAGCTCTCCTCGTCATCCCTTCTTCAATCTCCGACTCCGCAACCTGAGTCCATCATCCCTTCAATTCGTCCGAAGGTCTGGCCTCGGATTTCTTTGAAAGGAAATAAGCAGGTCTCTCTCGCCCCTCTCTCTCTCTCAATCTATCCGGCGTTAAGAACATCACACATACCACACTAAAACACACATAATCAGCAATGGTGGTGATGCTTTGTATCAAAGGAAACACACACATAAGTACATCAGAGCACGTGGCTTCAGGAACGGAGAAAACGCCAGAAGGGTACTATTGTAATTTCCGGTAGTACGTGGACTGCTTGCGGTGGTCAAAACACAAAGAAAAAAGAAACCTAGTGGCCAAAATAGAAGTACCACAAACCTAACTGTAGCAGATAATTAAGTTGGTCTTAATATATAGTATAATACTAGTGGGTGAAACCCGCGCGTAGCGGCGGCGGTATAAAAAATTTTATGACTATGTATTTAGCTAACTCTCTTTTATTGTACTAACTCATATTTTGTTTTTTTATTTGATTAATATGCGATATTAAACATATCTATATTACTACAAGGATGAACAAATTTGTAAATAACAAATTGTTTACGCATAATCACTTGTACCAAATGTAACAAAATTGTACTTAAGTAACTTAAAAATGGATTACAATTACAATATTATCCAAAAAGTTATATTATATAGTAGTATAGGTATAGATATTAAGATAACCTTAAATATAACAGTCATAATTTAAATTTAGTTAGAAAATGATGGAGTACAAGTATTTAAAACTTAAAAGAGTATATTAAAAATAAATCTTATAACATTACATATTAAAGCTTGCAACTCTTCATATGTCATTTTAAAAATGATGTAAAATTACAAATCTAACCATTGTTTATGTATTATATAGTAGTTAAGATTAAGATAATATAATTGTTTTCTAAAGGAATATGATAGGTTCCGTATTCCTTCACCGATCACCATGCACCTTATGTTTTTCAGTTCACGTAGCCATGCACGCCACGTTACAAGGGTTTTAATATTACTTGATACACACAATATGCCATTTAAATTGCAGAAGAGAGAGATCTCGGAGTTCAATTAATGATTGAATTGTGTGATCATTGTGTTTAACAGAGAAAATATTAAGTTAGCGTGAATATATGTGTGTGTGTGTGAATTTTTCATTATGCAAAGATATTCTTTATTCATGGATAAAATTAACAAAAGTAGAATTACACACTTGGCCCCAAGATGAACACAATCACATACTGGTATTATACCAAGTAAACACTCCTTTTAAGATCAAAAGAGAGACCACTCTTTTTTAAGCTTCGTCGTAAGATTTGACATGTGATGTTCAGGAAGCGTTATGCTGACGGTAAACCCATCAAAGTTGTATTTTCGTGATGGAAAAGCCAACACGACACCTTCATCTCCAACGGCTCATATCCACTTATATATGCAAATCATAAAGTGGGGCATCAATCAAGTCAACAAAAGTCAAGTTCGCTCCATGTACCAAAAAGTCCTGTAGTTCATCTTCGAATTCCATGGCTTTCTCAATTATCATGGTCTCATCCACGGCTTGATTCATAATAAAAAAAAAACCAACTTCCATCGGGCTCAATTCGTCAACAGATTCGTCTAAATTCACCACCTTAACCACTTACGTTTTATTTGTAAGAACCCTTTCGAATGAATTATTTGAGTCCTTTTTTGTTAAAATACATGTATATTACAATTCAATAACAAACACCTATTGTTCAATGTTCATATTCATTCTAATGTGTGATGTAATTTTGTATGTGAAATGGGTAACACTGAGTTGGAACTACTTCATTGCCTTTGGACCATGTGAAAGATAGTTGGGCTTAATAATATGATGTTAGGCTTTGTGTTTGGGCTGCTGTACAAAACTTGGGCTTCGTTCATGTTGATATATGTTAAAAAAGGGGTTTTAACCCAAGAAGGAAAAAGGTCTTGACAGCCAATATAAAAGCTTAGGTCGCCGTCTTCATGAGATAGATCAGTTTATCATCTTCTTCTTCGTCTTTTTGTTCACACTAGTTGACACCATTTTCTCTCAACAATTATCTGAATCGTCTTCATACGAGTAGTCTTAGATTCATCATCCATGAAACCTTGCCTACACCTCACGGACTCTAAGGTGTTTTGTTTCTTGAGTTAATGTAACAATTCGTTATATAGGTGAACTGATCTTGTTTTAGTCTAGTACAGATTTTGATGTTTGAGTCTGTAATCTTTGGTTTATGTTTCAATACTTTACATTTATGAGTTCTTGACATGGTATCAGAGCTTTAGGCTCCCGATTCCAATCTCTTTTCATCGAATTTGTTCCACTATGGTCTTTCAATTCAATTAGGGTTATTGCAAACCAACCCTAGATCTAGTAAATGATCTACCGATGATCATTATCTTAGATTTAATATTGAAATATTCATTCGCTAATCATTATTGGGTTTAGATACCATGCAGGACCGTGTGAAGGGTGGTCAATACAATCAGTCTCATAATGAGAAGAGATTTAGAACACGTAACAGTTCAAATGGGGAACTGGGTTTGAGTATGATGATACTAAGAATACAAGTAAGTAGTGAGAAAGAACTATGAACAAGAACAAAGAAGTATGGTTTTCAAGGATGCTGTATATTGCTCTCAAGTTCTATTACAAGTGTTACAAAGCCTATTAGAATTACAAGGACCTGAGAAACTTTATACTACATCCTACAACCATCAATACTTAGAAAGACAGTTGGAAACACTAATCTAGACAACAAGATCAATGTAGAGTCAAAAGGCAGATTGCCTTTTGACTAGTGACTATGACATGCTATAGCTCATATCCTTTTCTAATATAAAAAGGTTTACAGGTACAAAAGTAAGAGGTCACAAACAAAGACCTTAATCTATAGTTTACAGAAGCATGGACTTTTTACCAACTCATACAAGTTGGCGAGTCTTCAAAGTTGCAGCGGAAAGTGTGTCAGCTTTATATAAAGTAGATTAGAGAAAGCATGTATTTTCTATCTTCGAAAGAAATCAGTCTTCATAGCAAAATGGCTTCGGAAGACTTTGTCTCTGAAGCTTCGGAAGACTTCATCTTTGGCTTCAGAAGATTTGGACTATGGGTTCAAAAGATTTTACACTTAGAGTATTTTCTGATGGAGAGTGTAAAACTACCGAAGAAACTTCTACCTTGTACGTCCAGTGCATGCATGCAAGAAGACCCTTGGTTGTTTTGGCTTCTTTGGTTGCATCAGCCTTAGAATCTTTTGATATTACCTTACAAACTCCCCCTAGGGTAATGCTACCAAAACAGAAAAGTTCTTCAGATGTTGATAGTCCTCATTAGGATCAAGACCATGCCTCTCTTCATCATCTGGTTAGGATCCCTCAGACTCTCATAGTATCTTCTCATATCATAGAGATCATGTAGAGGAAGATCAAGCATGTCTTTCTAGAAGTAGACATCTTGACCTCCTTGATCTCTGATGACATACCATCTGTTCGGATTAGCAGCAAAACTCTAGGACAAGATGGGTCTTCCAATGGCAAGTGGCACTACTTGAATAGGAGTTGGTTTAGCAGCCTCTTCATGCACTACCTCAAGATGGTCTGACTCATCCTGAGGTGTGAAGGTGGATGCCTTGGTCTTCTTCTTATTTGAAACACTTTTCCTGGCCATCCTTTTCCTCTTTTTTGAAGTTTTTAACTGAGAGGACTGGTCTTTAGCACCAAATTGTTATGTTATGTCTCTCTTAGTTGGGATCTCTTATCTCACAGGTTCAGAAGGAGAGAGAAGAGAACCCTGCTATGGATTAGAAGGAAGTTGGCTGAGATGCAGCTCTAGGTTCAGGTTATGTTGTCTCAAGGGGTTTAATCTTCACCTTAACTTCAGGTTGAGCTGGACTTGGTGGAGAATGCAAGTCTACAAGCTCTCACTTTTTGATCTTCTGCTTGATCACTCTTATATGCTCATCCATAGTGGATAGAGACATAGGACCAAGCCTCCTTTCGAAGAATCCATACAGCTTCAAGAAGCTCATCATCCTTTGTCTATCATCAGACTTTTTTGGCTTTTGTGGATGATGGACCTTGACTTTGCAGCTTCTTCCCTTAACTTTTTCTTAGCAGCTTTTCTTTCTTTTGTAGCTTGTTCCTCCGGCTGCTTTAGATATTCAAATTCAATCTACTCAAAGGATAAGGAAAGAAGTGCAGCTGCCTGATAGAGTCCTGTGGCACTCAGGTAGTTGATCATATTCATTCTTTTAGCTTCCTTATCTACCTGAGGTTGTACAGCTGCCATAGTCTCTGTCTCGGGACTTTCTTGAACTGGGGAGAGGACATGAGCATGTTTGTAGAGCCTTTTTAGTCTCCTTTCTTCCTTGATCTTGAGGAGCAATGCTGCATCCTCTGCCTCCTTCCTCTCCTTTGACAACTCATTATCAGCCAGCTCATTCAACTCTTCTAAGGGGAGAGATATGAGTTCATTAATGTTATAGTTCCTGGTCCCCAGGTAGTTTAGCCTGGCTGCCCTCAACTCATCATCTTGAGTGCTTGGCCTAGGGGCAGCCCTGATAGTAGCTTCCATGAAGCCTGGGGACCCTCCTAAACTCTCTGCCCTTAGCTTCCTCTTCCTCTCTCTCTTCTCCTCCTCTAACTCCTCAAAGGTCATTTTCCTCTTCCTTTTATCACGCACAGGCCTTGGTGACTCAGGGTGGAGAGAGCTTTGGCCTTCATTGCTTGGTTCAGCAGTCAAGCTCTAGCCAGAGAGAGGATGTGAAGCACCTTCACTAGCTGGTGCCTTACTGAGGGTATTGGGTGCTAAAGGAGATACCTCAAGGTTCACAAGCTCAACTTCTGGGCCTTCAGTCAAGGCTTCCCCTGCGAAGCTAATCTTAAGGTCCATCTCAACATCCAGTTGACCAAAAATCTCACCTGCTAGCATCTGTCTATATAATTTTGATCTCATCTTGAACTCTTCTAGCACCATTCCTTGAATCCAATCTGCTAATCTTTCAGCTTGTCTGTTTTGGCTTGGGTTGACAAGTGGAAGATCAACCAGATGGATACACTCATAGAAACTCAGGTTTGTAAAATTGAAGATCTCTTGTTGACCCTAAGCTCTAGAGATAACAAGGGCCCTTCTTTCTGTGTCATACCTCCATCCCAAGATGGGGTTCTCAGAGTGAAGAGACGGGGTAGACATGGCTCTGGGTATACCCTCCTCAAATAGGCTATATATGAGTGAGTCCATATCAATGTGAACTTGAGGAGGTTGCTGAGCATGGACTAGTGCAAGTGAGGGTGGTGAATCCTCAAAGTCCATACTATGAGAAGAACTCCCAGGTTCCGTAACTATTCGGACTTTCTCCCTCGTTTTGGTAGCATCACTTTCTTGTATAAGTGAACTGGGGGTTGAGTCTATCATATTCACAGGTTCTTGTGGACCTGGTTGAGTTGTTCTTACTGGTCTCTCAACTAACTTGCCCTTGAGATCAGTGATCTCAAGTTGCTGGTCATTGACCCTCTTTTGTAAGATAGTCACCTGAGATTCTAGGTGACTAATCTTAGAGACTAAATAAGTGCAAGTTTTAGTCAATGTGTGCACCTTTAGTTTTAGACTCCCCTCATCTTCATCAGAAGAATAAGGGGGGAGGGTGAGAGAATAGGACTAATGTCTTCTTCCTCATCACCAGCATATTGTTTTTAGCTGCTGGATTTCCCCTGCATCATGACAACTTCAAGAGAAGTGTCATCAGGCTGGGTTGCCATGGTCGAGGTCTGAATGATATTTTCACTTTCTTAAGTGAGAGCCTCTTCCATATGGATCTCCAAAACAGGTTCAGGAAGATCCACCTTAGTGGGGGGTGGATGATGTGGGCTAAACATGGGTGAGACAGGGGTACTCATCTCTCCTTGAGTAGGGGTGGAGAAGAGAGACTCATGGTACTCACTGAAGCCCATGTATTCATTATCATTGAAGTCAAGGCTGGGAATTGGTTGGTTTAGATCCAGTAGCTGGGGATGGTAACTGTCCCAGGAAGGTTGTTCACTAGAGTGTTGAGACTTTGAGTGAAGGCTTAAGGCTGTTGGGTTTGTGAGCTAATCAGGCTACGCATGAGGAACCTCAGAACTGATCATTTGAGAGATGGGAGTGGTTTGCTTCTCAGGGGAAGTGGGAGCTCGAGTGTCCTACGTGGTTGGTGATATGGGGGCCTACACAAGCTGAATAGCATGTGCAGGGGTTTGTTTGGTTTTTCTCTTGTAGGTGATGGTTATTGTAGGTTGTATTTAGGGTTGGGAGGTAGAAGGTATGGGTTCAACACTAGCTGGTGCTGCTAGGTTGCCACCTTGAGCAATGAGCTCAAACATTTTTGGGACTAGAGTTGTTTCTACCCCGGAGAAACCAACAGTTGGCTTCCTTATGATTTTGAAGATGCCGGGCTTCATCTATCCCAGTTTTAGAATATTACCTGTTCCCCTCAACTGTGTGCCCAATTCGTAGTTGAGAATGTGATGGACATATCTAGGGAACATGTAATACTCTAGGGAGTCTAAGTTAGCAAGTAAATTGGTATATACAAATTGTGAATACCTAAACTTGACCCCCTGAACCATCCCATGGACTATGAAGGAGAGGTCTTCTGGAATCTGGTCCCATCCTCTATGCTTGTTGGATAAGCTGTGTATGACAACATGGAGGAGGTACTTCCATTGAGTGGAGACCTTCCCCTTCCTGAAGGTCTTGACTGAGAAGTCACCTTCATAGCCCATCTGCTCAAAGGAGTGGTTGACAGCAGCTTTGAGAAAGGACAAGTCACCTTCTATATCATCTAGCTGAAGATGTGTGTTTATGGTGGCTGGAGTGATGAAGATTGTCCTCCCCTATACTGTGGCCTCTTCACAGGTCTTCTAGAATGCCAACAACTGATCCTCATAGAGAGGAGGATCAATGGTGAGGGAGGTGAAGTAGTTGGACAAAGAAAGGTAACGATAAACCTCTGAGAAACCTAGATCCTTCTCAGAGTCTAACAGAGCAACCTGATTATGTTGCATGGAAAAATCGGGTTGGTTTCTGCAGTCAAGGTTGTCCATTTGAAGTAGCTTTACGATGAAGGAAGATAAGAGCAAAGGCGGTTTGTGGGTGAAATTAGGTTAGAGACATGCAGATGAAGAGGAGAGTGAGAAGAGGGGGAGCCATTGTGAGAATATATATGAAATAGATTTGAGACAAAGTTAAAACAAAAGGATAAACTTTGAAATCCGGATGTCGGTCCCACCTCTAAAAAAGTGCCTAAAAAGGTAGTTTTTTTGGAAGTTGAAAATCTTCCGAAGGTAATTTTGTTTCGGAAGTTTTGAGAAAAAGCTTCCGAAGCCAATTTGGCTTCGGAAGATATTCTTAAGAGTTGTGAAAATTTGGCTTCGGAAGAAAAATACTTTAGAGGAATTTTCTTCCGACACATATTTGGTTTCAAAAGATATTAAGACTTGGAGTTTTATTCCAAAAGAATAAATCTTTCGAGACTTAATTTCTTTCGGAAGATATTTGTCCTTCAAATACTTGTAAGTACTTAGAAGCATATGTAAGCTTCGAAAGATATTCTCAGAATTTCTTTTGAAAGTAAATTTCTTATAAGTAGTTAGTTGATTTGAAGACATAAATTTCTTCCGAAGGCAACTTGAAATCTTCCAAAGAAAATATGTTTTAAAATATTTTCAAAAATCTAAGGAATATCATTAAAAATTTTTCTTCCAAAAATAAACTGGGCTCATGAAGGTGATAAAATAGACAACTTAGGACACACAGGTTTTAGAAATAAAGTTGATTTAATTTTTAAGAAAATCTACTCAAAGTTATCATCCCAATAAATGATACAAGATATTTGAATCTCTGTTCATCAAAAGCTTTAATGAACAAATCAGCATATTGTTCATTTGTGTTAACTTTAACTAGTTTGATTAATCCCTTCTCAAAGTTATCTGTAATCAAATGACACCTGACGTTGATGTGTTTGGTCTTTGAGTGGTGCACAGGATTCTCTATAATAGAGATAGCAATGTTGTTGTCTATGTGGATGGGAGTCTCTTTGAAGTTGAATCCATAGTCCAGCATCTGATTCTGAATTCAAAGCACTTGAGCACAGCAGCTTGTAGCAGCAATATATTCAGCTTCAGCAGTTGATGCAGAGACACAAGATTGTTTCTTGCATTGCCATAAGACAATCCTTCCACCAAGGAATTGACATCCCCCTGATGTAGACTTTGCAGTCATGTTGCAGCCACCATAGTCACTATCTGTATAAGCATACAGATTGAAGTCAGAACTCTTTAGATACCAAAGGCCAAGCTTGGGAGCACCTTTGAGATATCTAAGAATCCTCTTGATAGCAACCAGGTGTGACATCTTGGGGTTGGCTTGATATCTTGCATAGATACATATGGCAAACATGATATCAGGCCTATTGGCTGTGAGGTACATAAGAGACCCAATCATACCCCTGTAAAGATGTTCATCCACACACTCCTCCTCAAGATCAGGTCCAAGGGAGTGGTTTTCGGCTATGGGTGTCTTAGCAACCTTACAATCAGTCATGTTGAATCCTGTAAGTATGTCTTGTACATACTTTGACTGACTTATGAAGATGCCATTGTCAACTTGCTTCACTTGAATTTCCAGAAAGAAATTGAGTTCCCCTATGGCACTCATTTCAAATCTATTCTTCACCAGTCTCTCAAAGTCTTTGTAGAGCTTTGGATTAGTTGACCTGAAGATAATGTCATCCACATATACTTGAACCAGCATTAAGTCATTTCCTGTTCCTTTGATGAAGAGAGTTCCATCTATAGTACCCCTTTTGTAACCATGTTAACAGAGATACTGAGATAATGTCTCATACCACTTTCTTGGATCTTGGTGCAGCCCATAAAGAGCTTTATCAAGCTTGCAGATATAACCAGGATGATCAGGGTCTGCAAAGCCAGGTGGTTGTTTGAAATACACCTCTTCATCAATCACCCCATACAGAAAAGCACACTTGACATCAAGTTGGTAGACCTTGAAATCCTTGGATGCAACAAAAGCCAGGAATATTCTTACAGCTTCAAGTCTTGCCACAGGAACAAAAACATTTGTGTAATCAATTCCTTCTTCTTGTGTGTACCCTTGAACAACTAGTCTTGCCTTGTTCTTGATGACAAGTCCTCTATCATCCTTCTTGTTCCTAAAAATCCACTTGGTTCCTATGGTAGTCTTCCCATGAGGAAGGGGACATAGGTTCCAAACCTTCTATCTTTTGAATTGAAGCAGCTCCTCTTGCATTGCTTCAACCCAACTTCCATCTTTCAAAGCCGCATTAACTTTCTTTGGCTTTACTTGGGACAAGAAGCAAGAGTATAGACAAACATTTTTGTCATGGGTTTGTCCTCTTGTTCTCACCCCTGTATCAACATTTCCAATGATATTTATGGTGGGGTGTGACTTATGGATCCTGAGTTGAGGGATCACAACAAGTTGATTGGAAAGATCCGAATTAGAGAAATTTAGATCTGGCAATGGAGTATCACCCACCACATCAGCACACTTATCAAGTGAGACTTGATCTAATGAGTGTGTGACATCATTTATGTTGTCTTCTATGGAGTGGATATCAGCATCAAGAAATTCTTGGTCACTGTCACCACCTCTATTTTCTCTTACATTTAAAGCTCTTGCAACTGAGTTTTGAACCTCTGAGCTGGAATTTGAAGGCATCTCTGATGTATCAGCTAAATTTGTTATGTTTGTGCTGATAGGATCTTCATTTGCAGGGTTAGTCACCATTAGAGCTGAAGTAGTATTCTTCCTTGGTCTTTTCAACTCAAATCTTGGGTCAGGATCTCCTATTGATATGTTACCTGTAGATCCTGAAACATTCTCACAAGACTTGTTAAATCAGTTGGTAACTAAACCAAGATCAAATAGCCAATCCACACCAGAACCTTTCACACTAGGAGTGTGCTCATTGAAGGTCACATTGGCTGACTTCTCAACTACTCTAGTTCTAAGATTGTATATTCTATAAGCCTTAGCTTGAGAAGAGTATCCAATAAAATGTCCATCATCTAATTTCTCAGCAAACTTGGCTACCTGATCTTTGGTATTCAAGATGGTGTAGGGACATCCAAATGACCTGAGGAAACCAATGAATGGTCTCCTTTTATGGCACAACTCATAAGGAGTTTTACCATGAGTCTTAACTACTAAAACTCTATTCTGCACATAGCAGTCTGTGTTAACAGCCTCTGCCCAGAAGGTGATGGGCAGTTTAGAGTTAGACAACATGGTTCTTACAGCCTCAATAAGTGTCTTGTTTCTCCTCTTAGCAACACCGTTTTGCTGAGGAGTCCTAGGAGCACTATAATGTCTTGCAATACCCTTTTCATCACAAAATATATCAAGGATTTGGTTCTTAAATTCTGTTCCTTGATCACATCTTATGGTCTTGACCTTGTGATGAGATTGATTCTTAATTTTTAGAATGAAGTTCTTCAAGATCTCAACAGTCTCATCCTTAGTTCTAAGGAAAAAGACCCAAGTGAATCATGTGAAATCATATGCGATCATTAAACAATATGAGGTCCTTCCTAAACTCATTACACTGGTGGGGCCAAATAGATCCATGTGTAATAAGTGTAGGGGAGTAGTGATAGAGTTCTTTTCCTTTGGCTTGTGAGACACTTTGTGTTGCTTCCCTTTCATGCATGCAACACAATGATCATCACTTGTAAACTCTTTCTTTGGCATTCCAGTTACCAAATCATTCTTAATTAATTTATTCATGTTCTTAAAGTTTACGTGGCACATTCTTTTATGCCAGAGTAAAGACTCATCACTATTTGCTTTAGATAGAAAGCAAGAAACCTCTCCTGAGAAAGATGTTTCCTGCAAGTCCATCTTGTACATGTTCCCTTTCCTGGGGGCTTTGAGCAGGATAAGCACTTGAGGAATGATCACCTCGAGCTTAAGAACAATGCACTCATGCTCAGTAAAGAGCATGTTGTGTCTCTGATCATAAAATTGGGATATACTCAGTAGATTGTAACCAAGCTCCTTAACAAAATTTACCTTCTTAATGGTGAGCTTACCATTTGTGACCATGCCCCTTCCAGTGATGTAACCACCAGCATCTCCTCCAAAAGCAACTGGTCCTCCATCAATTTTCTCAAAATTATGAAGCAGAGAACCATTGCCAGTCATGTGCCTGGAACAATTACTATCAATGATCCATACATTTCCCTTGGTTTTTAGCTGTTCCTGCACAAAAAGAAGTGGTTAGTTACACTTGGAATCCCAAGCCTTATTGGTCTTGGGCTTTTCAAAGTGATCTGAAGACAATGTAACAGTAACCGATCCTATATTCAAGCTTTGAGGATCATGAGTTGCTGTTGATGAAGAACTTTCAGTCACCAGGTCTTTCTTCATCTTCCACACCATCTACAGAAGATTGGACTTGACCTTCAACACCTAGGAAGTTTCAACAACTTCTGAAGTTTTGGAGACTGAACCTTCGGAAAATCCTGCTTTCACTGCAGCATGCTTCAGTACTTTGGAATCATTCCTTTCTTCCGAGACCAAATTTTCTTCCTAAGGAAAGTTTTCACTTGTCTTCTTCTTCACTTTGGACCTTTCGAAGGAAACAAATTTTCCTTCCAAAGCTAGCTTCTCCTTCTTCTTCTCAAAAGTTTTATCTTTGATCATGTGGATGGTACTTTTAGGATTGTAGATGCAATCCTTAGCCAATGAGAAGTACTACCACACATGATGTAGTCCATCTATTTCCTTCTAAGAGTCTTCTTCTGAGAGGAAGACTGAACTTGATCACCTTCCCTCTCCATCTTCATCTTCACAGATGATGCAACAAGCTTCTTAGGGAGAGGCTTGCTCTTGGAGCTGGATGGTTCAGGCTGTGTAGCAGTGGTACACAGCTGATCAGCATTCTTCTCCTTGCTGAGATGATTTGGACCTGAAATAGAACTCCTGGTACTAGAGTTCATAGTTGAGTCTTCAGCCTTCACCACTTCAAACCCTGCAGAGATAAACACTTGTTTCTGCTTAGAGTTGAAGGTGGCCTTGATTTCTTGAGCTTTGCCTTTATGTTGGCTCTCCTGATCAAGTTCTTTCTTTGAGACTTGGTCATCCCAGCTTCTTCATCTCTCTCCTTAGGAGAATAGTGTCCCTTCTTAGGATGGTCTTCTTCACTCTTCTCAGACACATCCTTTACTATCTCCTTCTTATCCTCTTCAGTAATGGGGTCTATAAGGAGAAGCTCATCTTCATAAGTTCCATAACTTGGAGATCTTACAGATAAAAGAGTGTGTGGAGGAGCTATCTCAGTAGATCCCAGTCCTTGTTTTTTTTTTGATAACATACTTGTGCATGCAGAGATGAGGATATCATGTTCTTGAAGGCCTCTTCTTCAAGAACAAGTTTTTCTGCCCGGGCTTTGCTGATCACAAGCTCAGCCTGGCATTCAGTTAACTTAGTGATGAGATCTTTAATCTGAGTCTTGTAGTTGGTGTGTTCATGCTTTAAAGTTAAAATGGTTTTCTTTAGATCTTCTTTTTTTAGTTTGTAATCATTTTCAGCTTTTTTGAAATCAGCTTTTAAGATATTTAAGGACTCAAGATCTGATCTTATCTCTAAGTTATAGGACCTATATATATTGACTTTAGCAATACATTCAAGTGTACAGAGATGTTCCAATACCTTGGCTTCATCATGATCTGTCATAAGTGCTTGGTTTGGAGCAACATTCTCCACCTGAAAGCTCCAGTCAAAGCCTCCTTCTTTAACAACAACTGTAGCTTGCTGCCTGGGCTTCTCATTCTGGTGTGCTCCTTCAGTGAAGTTTGGCCTGGCTTGTGCTTGGCCACCATTTAACTTAGGTTCCTTGTACTTTCTGGCAAAGTGTCCCATTTGGTTATAATTATAACACTTCACCTTGCCTTTGTCCAGCCCAAACTTTCCACTGGACATATTACTGGGAAACTTCTTGCCACTCCTCTTGTAGAAATTCCTAGCCCTGTGAGTGAGAAGAGCCATCTGCTGGACTATTTCCATATACTCCAGATCATCTGGATGGATACAGTCCAGGTCTTTAAGAGTGAAGAGAAAGTAGCCTGTACTTTCATCAGATGACACAAAAGCTTGTGAAGAGCTTGTCTCCTAGAATGGGCTTCAAGGGATGTAGCTTTCCCTTGGTGTCTCCAGGAAGGTGATGAAAGGTCCCTTCTGTGAGTTTTCAGGGTAGCAGATAAGGTGGTGCTATGGTTCTTTACAGTCCCTTTCAACCACATGAAGGGCTGAACTCTGTTGGATGCTAGAGTTACCAGATGAATTTTGCATATTCATCTCCATCTGGTAGCTACTGAGTATGCCATACAACTCAGTGAGAGTAAGGGTTTTGAGGTTTTCAGTCCTCTTAATACACAATAGTGTGTCCATTGTCTGGGAAGAGAGGACATGAACTTCCTTACAATATCCCTGTTCTCAAGAGTTACTCCAATATCAACAAGAGTATCCACAATCTCAACATTCATAAAGTACTATTGAGTCATGGTTTTACCTACTTTAAAGGTGAAGTTCTCAAACTGCTGCTTCAAGAGGTCCTTCTGGTTCTCTTTAGCTTCATTGGACCCATCATACATCAGCTTCAATGCATCCCATAATTGCATTGCAGTCTTGAACTTCTTGAAGCCTCTGTAGATAGAGTTTGGAAGAGCAGTTTGGAGGGCAGTCATGGCCTTCTGATCAATATCAATCTTCTTCCGATCTTTATCAGAATAATCAGCCACTTCCTTAGGTATCATACCACTACCAGCAGCAGCTAAAGACTACTGACCCCTACATCCTGGAGTCTTGAGACTTGATGAAGCCTTCCATTCTTTGACACCAAGTGTCAAAGTCTTCAGGAGTGATTAGCGGGGACTTAGTCATAGTACCAGTTTCCATGTTAGCTTTGGTGATAGCTGCCATTTGATATGTTAAGTATTTTGTGAGAGTGAAAGGATTAAAAATTGTGAGATCTTACAATCAAGAGCCAAAAATGCGCTGATACCAATTGTAGGACGATGTGAAGGGTGGTCAATACATCAGTCTCACAATGAGGAGAGATTTAAAACACTTAACAGTTAAAATGGGGAATCGGGTTTGAGTATGATGATACTAAGAACACAAGTAAGTAGTGAGACAGAACTAAGAACAATAACAAAGAAGTATGGTTTTCAAGGATGCTGTATACTGCTCTCAAGTTCTATTACAAGTGTTAGAAAGCATATTCGAATTACAAGGACCTGAGACACTTTATACTACATCCTACAACCATCAATACTTAGAAAGACAGTTGGAAACACTAATCTAGACAACAAGATCAATGTAGAGTCAAAAGGCAGATTGCCTTTTGACTAGTGACTATGACATGCCATAGCTCACATCCTTTTCTAATATAAAAAGGTTTACAGGTACAAAAGTAGGAAGTTACAGACAAAGACCTTAATCTACAGTTTACGAAAGCATGGACTTTTCACCAACTCATACAAGTTAGTGAGTCTTCAGAGTTGCAGCGAAAAGTGTGTCAGCATTATGTAAAGTAGATCAGAGAAAGCATGTCTTCTCTGTCTTCGGAAGAAATCAGTCTTTACAGCAAAATGGCTTCGAAAGACTTTGTCTTTGAAGCTTCGGAAGACTTCATCTTTGGCTTCGGAAGATTTGGACTTTGCCTTCGAAAGATTTTACACTTAGAGTATTTTCTGATGGAGAGTGTAAAATTTCCGAAGCAACTTCTACCTTATACGTTCAGTGCAAGCATGCAGGAAGACACTTGGTTGTTTTGGCTTCTTTGGTTTCATCAGCCTTATAATCTTCTGATATTACCTTACATACCATATCTGAATTCCTTTGTCTATGGCTATTAGGGATTTCTCATTGTGAAACCGTTATTCTTGATATTCCTCTCGTGGTTTTCATCGGGTCACTTCATCGGTTCTATTGACATCTTAGACCTGGGTTCTTTTCCTTTGCGAAAATCCATTCTGGGTATATTTGATTGATGGTGATTGAGAGTAAAACCATTGAATCACTTACTTTCCTTAAAATTGTTCTTAGTTGTTCTAGCATTTTATCTATCGGTGTAACTTGTGTGGAGTAATTCTATTGAGGGTTTTTATGGGGCTTCTTCTTCAACAGTTTCATTGTGGGTTCTATTATACTGTAACCTGTAACACTCTTGATTCATCGTCTTCTCTGTTGTTTTCTTGGTTCTGGGTTTTTTCTTTTTGTTTTTTATATTCTGCTATCCAGAAAGGTTGCATCTGATCTGCTGAATCTAGTTGTAAACGATTGGGTTTTTATTATTATGACTCTAAATATGTGATTTAGATTCATCTGGGATTTATATTCACTTTGATTTCACTTATAGATCCTCATTTAGAACCACCCACATATTTCAAAAAAAAAACAAATAACCCACATACCGACTCTCAATTTCTATACAATAACCAAAACCAAAATTCAATCGATTAGGTTCTTATGTTTCAATCTACCTGATTTTTGATTGTATAATCATCAATCAACCAGAATGAATCTTTCTACTCTCATGGTGCAACATCACCGACTTCATTAATACTCGAACTCTACACGTTTGCACCGATATAAGTCGCAGTTTGCAATTGCATTCATCAACCAGAACACTAAATTATGACGTTTTGGGATCTATTTTTAATCTGGTTATAGCTTCTGGTGTGAAGTCTAGTGTGATTTTCTAAGTGAAGGTGTTGAATTGGTCTATTTATATGTTCTTCTTTCAACTGAGTCACTGGTTGACGTATGTGGTTATGATTGTTAATCTATAGATGGAATTTCCTTTAAAAAATTTCTTATTAATCTATAGATGGAATTTCCTTTAAAAATCAGCAGATGGTTTTGTCATGAAAAGTTTTGTGATTATTAGATTATCAATTGTGAACTAATTATGTGGTTATGCTTGTTATGGTCTATTAGTTCAATTGGTTGACGTATTGATTGTTCATGAATACCTTGTGTGCTCTTGTCTATGGTCTTGTCCCTAGTAAGTTGAAGTGTGTGGTTCATGTATTTTAACCTTTCTTATATTTCAAGATTATTCTTGAATTTGTGTGACAACCTTGTATGTTTTTCTCTTATGTGAGACATCTCTTTTATTCTGGTTGCAAATCGTGTGATTTTGTGTTAAATCAGAATTCTTGTTTGGTTGTGTCTTTGCAATCTGATGTAACTAATGTCTTTCTAGTAGTATCAGAATTGCTTCTTGAATCTTGTGATTCAGTATTATATGTGAAGTTGTATAAGTTTTTGCTTAATTCAAATTAATCTTTATGTTCTTTACAAGTTTTGTGCTTATATGCTTCTTGTAAAGTTGTAAAAGTTTTTGATCAAGTCAAATTAGTCTTTATGTTCTTCACAAAGTTTTTGTCTTCAGACATGGTTTTGAGTTCTTAGAAGTAGTGTGATTTTTTTCTTTTTATCAAATATGTTTCTGATTGTCTTGTGAATCATATGATTCCTTCTTTTAATCAGGACATGTATTTCTCATTTCTTTCTTTCCTGTTGTTACAGGAAGTTTGATATATGTCATGTGACGTATTCTGTTTTGTCTTTGCGAGTTCGAAGAGTCATGTGGCTTGGTTAATTTTGAACTTGTTCTTCTCATTTGGTTATTGAATCTTGTGATTCGTTGTTTGACCAGAATATTTTTCTGATTTGTGTTTTCATCTAATGGTTATCTTACGGTTTGGTACACTATAGTATTGGTGTTTCTTCTTTCTGTGATGATTACACCAACTTATTATGTGCCTTACGGTATTTTTAGAGGTTATTCTTGGTCAATGGTGGATCTAAAATTCATTGCTTGACTAAGAATAGATATAGGATAACTATGTGGAGAGAGGACTATTACTATGAAAAGTATATTATAGCTAGGGTCATTTCTTACTAGTTGGTATCCTGTTCGTTAAGTGGGAATTGAAATAGTGAGGTTTCTTTATTAACACTAAGCTATCTCTTCGGTCTTGTCTTCATTTGGTTAAAAGCTTTTCACAAATATTGTATTTATATCTTCTATATTTGCAAGTGTGGGTGATTCTTATTTGTATGCTCTCTTTGTTTATGCACATCTCTATTCATGTTTGCATCACCTCTCTACCTTTAATCTCTCTAATTGAGACTTATTTTTTGTCTTTTTTGTTGTGTTCTTTTTACAAGTATTTTGGCTTAGTTATGGTTGTTTGTTAAGTTTGTGTCAATTTGCTTTGTCCAGCATTGGTGCGTTGGTTTCTAAAATAATTACAAAGTTTTTGATAGCTGTTTGAAAGGATTAAAAGACTTGATTCATAAATAAGTTCAAATGATTTTAAGTCATTGGTTGATTAAACTTTTCTGGATCATAGTGATTCGTGTCTTCTATGTTTTTTTATCTCCATCGTTGTTCTTGTTGCCACAGTTTTTATTATGCTAAGTTCTTTGTCTCTGTTGTGTTTGTGAATGTTTGTTGGTGTATATTGTTAAATGCAAGTTCATAGTGTTCTAAAATAATTTCAAAGTTTTGTTGAAATAATTTCAAATTGGTTAAAATGGTTTGTCCAGTAAATAGATTCTAATGTTGTTAGTTGTTGATAAAAAAGGGGGGAAAACGGTTGTGGAGGTCTTACTATTTGGTGGTTGTTTTTTAAAAATAAAAATAAAAATATATCATAAAAACATTATATTTTTAAGATCAAGCAAATTGAAAGCATAAATACAACTTTAACCATTTTACTTGTGAGTATTTTGTCAGAGTGGTTCTATTCTAGTAAAATAGTAGATATTTTTATTTTTTAGGTTTTTTAAGGAAAACTCTAAATTTCAAGCTGCTATTTGTTGTTTTAGTTTTCTCTAACCTGTTAATAGAATCACTTCAATCTAGATTTATTTCACGATTGTGTAGCAGTTTTACATGGTCATCAAATGAATAGTGTTTAAAGGTCAAACTTCAAACAGTTTACGTCATTTGTTAAATTTTAAATGAAATTTTTATTTCTGCAATTTTTTATAGATTTGCTTGAATATTATGCGTTTAGTCTTACTATTGTCTTAAAACTATCTTTATTCTGGTTAGTGGCTTCTTATGTGGTTATTAGCATTGTTTGACAAGATTTTTTGTTGGTTTGTAACTCCATATATAAAGCTGGTTTTCTGTTTAACACCACTTCATTTTGTTGTCATGTCGTATGAATTGGCTATGCTGTTTGTGATGTTTAGCTTTTATCTGTTGTGTTCCTTTTGTGTTTGGTATTCTTGCTTCTATATATTCTCTAGATCTTAGAGTGGTATTTCAATTAGTTTACAATTGGTTAACAGTATAAACCCAAAAGTTATAAAATTTCTTTTTCAACACTTTCTTCTTAAATTCATTCTTTTATAAAAAAGGGGGAAAACAAGAAATAGCCTATAATTTTCTCTAGATAAAAAAGGTTATTTTGTTGTTTTACAAACCTTCTAGTTGTTTTATTAATGTGTTTGCCTATTGAATTGAGTGGGGCTGTTAAAATATATGTATATTACAATTCTAGATAGATCAGTTTATCATTTTCTTCTTCTTCTTTTTTGTTCAAACTAGTTGACACCATTTTCTCTCAACAATTATCTGTATCGTCTTCATACGAGTAGTCTTTGATTCTTCATCCATGAAGCCTTGCCTACACCTCATGGACTCAAAGCTTTTTTGTTTCTTGAGTTAATGTATCAGTTCGCTATATAGGTGAATTGATCTTGTTTTAGTCTAGTACAGATTTTGATGTTTGAGTCTGTAATCTTTGGTTTATCTTTCAATACTTTACATTTGTGAGTTCTTGACATTTTTGCATATTGTCACCATCTTCACTTCCGAATTGCGTTTAATCTTTGCCATACACTGCCAAATCACTACACAAATCGACTCGAATGGTGGAATTTGCTGCTTGTTTTTATCTCCACGTATCTTTGATTGCACCTGGGTCAACTCGGCCCAAGAAACATAGAAAGAATACGTTTCCCTTTTTGTGTCATTCGGACTGACCCAATGGTCCCTGTGTTGGGTTCAACAATTGATAAACTGAAGCTTTCCAAACCACAATCAAAGCCAATGAAGATCTCATTGTACAAGTTCAGAGACCAAGTTGATAAACAGAACAAAACAAACACAAGACAAAGTCAACATGACAAAGTCAACATCAAGACCCCAAAAAAAGTCAAAATTAGGTCATGATGTAATAACATTATAAATAAAACAACTAGTGCCACTTGTAATGGGTGGTTCTTGCAAAGTGTGTGAGTGGCTTGTAGTTCTTAAGTGTGTGTATTTCATGGTGTAAATCACTACCCAATGAGAATTTCTCTCCTTTGGGTGGGTTTGATGTTCATTCATCTTTGTATATGTTTCTTCATTGTAATTTGTTATTCAATATCAATGAAATCATAACATTATATGTTACACACACATCTTTGTTCTTCGATTCACACACTTCCACCCATCTTTAATTTTGAATTTTTGGATCTGAAACTGATGAATCCTAAGATCCAAGCTCAAAGAATCTGAAATATTGATTCAGCAAAATGGTATCAGAGCATTGATTTCCTTCCGTGCGCTGCATCACTTTTGTGTTTTTGAGCTTTGATTTCCTTCCGTGCACTGCATCACAAATGCTCATGTTTTGAGTAACTAATGCAAATGTTAGCTTACTTCAAACAAATGCACATCATCAACATCAACAACATCCAACAACAACATCAACATCAACAACAACATCAACAACATCAACATCAACAACAACATCAACAACATCAACATCAACAACATCAACAACCTCAACATCAACAACATCATCAACAACAACAACATCAACATCAACAACATCATCAACAATATCAACATCAACATCAACACTATCAACAACAACAGTATCAATGAACAGATGATGAAAAGTTGACAATAACAGCCAAGAAATACAAGAAAGATGATGAACAGATGACTACAACAAACAAGAAAACAAGACATATGATGAATAGGGATGATTGCAACCAACAGGCACATCCATTTTCACATTCAACAGAAATGAAGAAATCAACCTTGGTCACATAATCACTGATCCAATCAAGGATTTGTACAACTGTTAGAAACTCTTTTTGAAGTACTTGGAACCATCCATTATCAAGTTAATTCAGAGATTCAAAGAGTTGAAGTGTCTTCAAGACTGACTTATGTTCCTGATGCTGTTTATTGAAGTTCAAAGCCTCATCATACGCCTAATACATTCTAATCCTTTGAGTGTGATATGAACAAACAGTAATCCAACAGTGATACACCTCATATCCAATACGTTAAGTATTCTCAAAGAGATTCTATCCTTTAACAGAAATACATTAGGAGAAGCTTAATCTGAGGGGGAGAACTACAGTGAACTGTGTCAGAACATCAGTTGATCAAGAAGACATGTGACAGGGAAGATCTTCAAGTCAAAGTTTGGCAAGCATCAGTTTAGGGGGAGTATTGTTGGGTTCAACAATAGATAAACTGAAGCTTTCCAAACCATAATCAAAGCCAACTAAAGATCTCATAGTACAAGTTCAGAGACCAAGTTGATAAACAGAAGAAAACAAACACAAGACAAAGTCAACATGACAAAGTCAACATCAAGACCACAAGAAAAGTCAAAATTAGGTCATGATGTAATAACATCATAAATAGAACAACTAGTGCCACTTGTAATGTGTGGTTGTTTGCAAAGTGTGTGAGAGCTTGTAGTTCTTAAGTGTGTGTTTTTCATGGTGTAAATCACCACCCAAGGAGAATTTCTCTCCTTTGGGTGGGTTTGATGTTCATCCATCTTTGTATATGTTTCTTCATTGTCATTTGTTATTCAATATCAATGAAATCATAACATTATACGTTACACACACGTCCTAGTTCTTCGATTCTCACACTTCCACCCGTCTTTAGTTTTGAATTTTCGGATCTGAAAAATACATGAATCCTAAGATCCAAGCTCAACGAATCTGAAATATTGATTTAGCACCCTGACCCAGCCAACCCGCTTTACCACGAGCGGGTCTTTCATCTGGCTTTTGGAGTTTTGGGCTTTTTTGTTTGAATGGGCCATACGGAGTGGTTGGGCCGGGCATTGGTTCTTAGTAGCTTGTCCCTACATGTTCACAAATGTTGCGGCTGTGAAAGCATTACCGAGTACATGGGCCCAACTCACCCCAATAGCTGTCCCTCCGCTGTTAAATTTGGTTAACTGTTTGTCATAAATAATATGGGTCATATAGATTACTTTTATAGTTTATCAATAAATAAGTAATCTGCCTTTCAAAAAGCTTTATATCTTTTATGGTAAAATAACTATATAACCTTAAACGACATAAAATGAATGTTGTGTGATGCGATAATAAATAATACAAAAAATAACATACATATACATGTAGGGAGTTATACTTTTTAAAGCAAGACAACTCACACTCCTATCTAACATGCTTCTAATTACACATCATAAATATTTTACATCAACCATCGTAAACGGAACTCGAACCCTTAACCTCAATGCTTTCACTACTTTGATTTCAAATGTCTTTACCACTAAACCTAACACCAAACAGACTAAAAGAAGTTCCATTTGTAACTTTTAAGAAATTACTAACACCACTGAACAATAGTAACTTTTATTATAAAATAAAAGTGTATCTCTTATTTTTATATGAGACTACACTAGGGGTGTCCAAACTGCTCAACGCTCGAGGATCGCTCGACAATCGCTCGAAAAATGCTCGAAAAATGCTCGTTTGATTTCTGGTCGGTTGTAAACGAGCAGAGCGGCTTGGATCTGTCACACCCTCAAAATCCACGTGCGAGGTTTTACCACGAGGCGAGTGAACAAACTAGGATCTCAGTCATTAGTTACTCAGAACGACTCTACATGCAACATTTAAACAAATCAAAGTTTAAAACTTTAAAATATTTGCAGAAACGTTTTGTAAATAACCCAAACACAAAGTACTAAAAGTAAACTGCTCAAAACACGCGCCCAAACCAAAATACATAAGTAAATGATAAATTAAAAGTGAACAATGTTTGAATAAAGTATGCTTGACACGTGCGTGCTCCTATGGGCAGCTGCTAGAAATGACCTGAGAAAAGCATACTAAAAGTGTCAACACGATGGTTGGTGAGTTCAAGAGTTTTCGTTAATCATAAATCAGTACAGTTGTAAAACATAAGAAGTGCATTGAAATAGATAGCTAGTCTATATTCACAAGTAGTAACCATAGTGATTTCACGATCGAAGCTAACTGTGTTCGTTGTTTGCCTCCCGTCACGACATACCAGGTCGTGACGCTGTTAGTAGTTTAGGACAAAAGAGAGTGTATAAGAAAATGGGGCATGAACTCACCTGGTGTGCAAACGAACAATAGTAAAAGCTAACAGTGAGCGGAAAGACAACCTTCAGAGGTCACCTAGAACACGCAAGTACATAAGTACGTGTACACAAAATCTTTAACAACCCTAAGTGCTCAATAAACACATTGACTCAAGGTTTTGGAAAACAAGATACATTAGACCCAGTTGACCCGTTTGACCAGTTGGTGACATGTCAAATTAGGTTCTTGTTTGATCAAATATAACGACTAATAATTCAACATTCCACATGTAATTCATACAAGCAAAACATTAGTCTTATAATAATCGATAATGACAATTCATCATAGCACATAACATGTATACTTGCACATTTTCCAAGAAAGCCCATATGCTCCTATAGTTGCACCAACTAACCATATGACCCAATCATCACAATCTAACACATTAGACATCATCCAAAAACATTCTAACATGATCCTAATATCATAAACAAGTCTAACTCATAATATCCAATGATCTTCAAAATTAAAGTTTCCCTTTTGGGAAAGTAATATCCCAAAATCAATCTAGCACCCAATTCATTCATGAATTCATCAACATCATGCCTAATCAAGTCCATGCTATCATCTAGACACGACCAACATTATCAAATCATCATAATTCACAAATCTCATATCCAAAAGTTTCTACTTATAGCAAGGTATGAACTACATGATCAACTCATGGATTTCTTGCATAATTATCATAATCCAACATTCATACAACATTATCAACATCATAAAATCATCAATCCATCATCAATTCCTCAAGTTCATACACAAAAGTTACTATTATTAGTAAGGTATGAACAACGCATTAAAACCATGAATTTCTTGTATAATCCACGTATACTAACATCAATACAATCTAACTAACATCATACAATCATCAAACAACACAAAATTCGACATTCATCATCAAATTCGAACTAGGGTTTGGCCAACACCCAAAAACCATTAAAAATCATAAAAATCTAACCTTTAATCGCGTAATGGCCAAGAATTGAACTTGCTAACGTGTTGTAATGCTTGAAACTTGATCAAAATCGATGAATGATTCTTGTTCTTAATCAAATCGCAAGGGAGAGGGGGTTGGGAGATGGTTTACGGCCGAATGGGAGGGGAGGGGGCTAGGGTTGGGTTTTTACCATATTTAAGTTTTGTAGTTTTTACAAATTAATCCCTCATTGATCACATTTTATAAAAACTTGTTCTTTTAACACTTTTTAAAGGGTTTTAACTACTAAACACAAATATTATAAACTAACAATGATAATCATGCATAATTTTCAATAGCTACAAAACACATGTGTTAAATATAACACGTCGTCACGTTACAAGATAAAATTCACAAATAATATTTAAAATCACAAATCACATAACTACAAATTAATAATCAATATTACTAATCAAGTTATTATCAGATAATCATTGTTAATTATTATTAAATCACCAACGTTTAACGACAACTAGTGTGTGCTCACGACACGTGTATGCAAGACCTAACGGAACTAACGGAGTTTGGTAACGGAAAATTACCGGATCTCACAGGATCGGTTTATAAACGAGTAGAGCATGAGCAAAGGTCTACTCGCTCAACGCTCACTCGGTTTTGCTCGAATTAATATATATATATATATATATATATATATATATATATATATATATATATATATCTATATATATATATATATCTATATATATATATAATATAGTATAATATATAATATATAATACATTTTTAAATTGTTAAAATTACTACATTTTAATAGTAATTACCCTAATTCGAAAACCCATGACCTCCATACCTAATGTTCCATCGGTCCACACTCCACCGGTCACCACAATCCACAATTCAAACCCATTATCCACATACCACAGCCGCTGACATCCCTGCTTCCCTGTGCAACTGTGCCCGCCACAACCCCGCCAGCGACACCATACGAGCATCATGACTCCCTGCTTCCCTACGTCCCCCACAACCCCATCGACCTGCACTAATCCAGACCTGTACTAGATGACCGGAGACAGGCGACTGACGAGAACTCCAGTCCCCCACAACCCCGTCGGACGTCATTCAAGCTTTCAAGGTTGTAAGGTTAGTTTTCTATGTTTATTTTTTTATTTGTCTATATTAGATTTAAACATTAGATTTTGTTTTAATGATTTTGTTGATTTCTTGTATGTGTTGTAGGCATTTTCTAAGTTATGTGTTTCTCTGTTTTTTCTTCTTCATATGAGATTCGAGATTGTTGATTTTTTGTATGTGTTGTAGGCATTTTTATTTTCATAGCACATATGAGCTCTTGATGTTAAATGCATAAAAGGTCAATAATTATCTGGGAAGTCATTGATTCTGCTAATGCACATTAATGCCTGCTGTAAGAATGCAACTTTAGTTATAACATTACATGAATGCATATGTTTTTATGCTAAGAGTACTGTGTTATGAATGGCTGATAGTGGTTAAATAACATGAGTAAATGTTTGGGGAAATCTTGGTGGTGATTTTGATTACCTATTTACCTGCTCATGAGCTTTGTAAGGATCAACATTATAACAATCAGATAGGGGAAAATTGTAAGGACCTAGCCTTTATGGATGATAATATCAAATGAAAAGCAAAAACTCAAACCATACAAGAAATACAAAGATGCGAGAACTCCAAGATGAGGGATAAAGATCTCATCGCACGAAAACTTGGAGTTACCGCGCGAGAACATCTGGATAGTATATAAGATGTTTTTTCTTTGTATTTCATTACGTGTGTTCATTTTGTAAAAGTGCTTTGAGAGTGAAAGAGCACAGAGTTGTGTGATAGGCCGCCCGAGGGGAGCTCACCTCGGGTGGATCGAGCTTAAACAATGTATACTCCATTGGTATTATATTCCTTTGATTAATGATATTTGATTGAGTTTGTTTAATGTTTGTTGATATCACACAAGCACACATCCGTCTTAATTTGTTTATCAAGTGCAACAATATATGGAATCGATTATGACGAGGACTTTACATTTGGTATCAGAGCAAGGTGTGCTCTTGATACAGGAATTTTTATTCCGCAATCATCCGTATTAAGACGTTAAACATGGAGGTTAAAGATCTAAAAGGCTTAGATCGAGTTTGGACCAGTTTCAAAGGAGAAGAAGGTGAAACCGAGGGTGAATACATGTGTAATCGGCTTTGTTACATCATTAAGCTCGGTATCTTTGAATTTTGGTGGAAAACGAAGATTTGAGATAGTAGCAGCGATTCAAACACATAAAAGTCGATTTTGGTCGAAGTTTTCGCGGGAATAACTGCATCGTGCCAGAACTTTGCAAAAATAACCGTATTTTGCGAAAACTTTTTCATGAGAAAACTTTTTCATGCGAGAACTTCCATGCGGGAACTTTCATGAGAGAACTTCCATGCGAAAACTTTTCATGAGAGAACTTTTCCATGAGAAAACTTTTCCATGAGAGAACTTTTCATGAGAAAACTTTTTCATGAGAAAACCTTTTCATGACGAGAAAGTTTTCATGCAAAATATTCATAGTAGTAATCATCATTTGCGAAAATTTTCTTATGAAATATGTGAAAACTTCATCATCCATACAAAACCTATGACTGATTTCAATTTTTGCAAAAACTTTACAAATGCGAAACATGATCTAGATGAAAAAGCTTGTTAGTATTTGAAGGTTTTAAAACAAGTGTTTCTATCTATATATCTAGAAGATGCTGGATGATTTGAAGTTTGGTACTTAAACTGGAGTTTTTGTGATGTTTGATCAAGTTCAAGATTCTATATCTACAATATTTGATTCCAGACATTCATGAATTGAAACTTGACAATGTGGGCTTATCTTATCTTATTGATGGGGACAATGATCGAACAGGTTAATTAAGTGAAGAATCAAGATTGTTTGGTATTTTTGCTTTGAAAATATGGGCTTATCACATCTTACTTAGGGGAAGAATTCTTTAGATGATCTAGTTCGTCATCACAGGATCTTATTATAGGATTGAATAATTGGGTTCTTTGAAAATCTGAAATGTAAGTTAGATCTCTCTATCATATACCTAATACTTTTTAAGTTGTAAGTAATTAAGATAAACTAGGTTTATCTTGATTCAGACGTGATATCCTTTATGAAGCTATACATTAGAAGAAGGTTACAGTTGAGGGGAGGACTAAAGTGACGGATCAGATAATTCATGAAGATAAGTGACTGAAGTCAAACACATCTTGATATCATAATCCATAGGGGGAAATTATAAGGACCTAGCCTTTATGGATTACAATATTAAATAAAAAGCAAAAACTCAAATCATACGAGAAATACAAGGATGCGAGAACTCTAAGATAACGGATAAAGATCTAATCGTGCGAAAGCTTGGAGTTGCCGTGCGAGAACATTTGGATAGTAGATATAGATGTTTTTCCTTTGTATTACAGTGTGTGTATTTTGTAAAAGTGCTCTGAGGGTGAGAAAGCAGAGAGTTGTGTGATAGGCCGCCCAAGGGGAGCTCACCTCGGGTAGATCTAGCTTAAACGATGTATACTCCTTTGGTATTGTAATCATTTGATTAATAATATTCAATTGAATTTGTTTAATGTTTGTTGATATCACACAAGAACACATCCGTCTTAATTTGTTTATCAAGTGTAACAATATGTGAAATCGATCTATAGCTATTACTTGTCATACTATGAATGGTGACTTCATGGTTTTGCAAAATAAATAATCAAGAAATACATTTTTTTTGTAAAGTGATAGAGAACCTTGAAACATAAAGAGTAGTAGTTTAGATTATTTGTAGTTTATCGATAATTTGTAGTTAATTGATAATTTATAGTTATTGATAATTTCATCACGATGAAGTCATATGTTATTGATCTTTAAGTATATGGATAATTTGTAGTTTAGATTCAAAAGTCATATTTAAGAGTATGTGTATGTATTGTTTGTTTAAACTTAATAAATGTATTCTTTTGTAGAATGTCTTCTAAAAAAGAATCGAATGGAATTGAGACTTCTAATGTTGAGCTAAGTGACGGAGAAAGTCGAGCTAGTTGATGAATTGAAAGATAAGAATGATGTATATACAAAGAAGTGAAAGAATTCTTCTGATGTGCATTGACATTTTGTAGAAATTGATGGTTTGTACAAAGGGAAAATGGTGAAAAAAAACAGTGCATTCATTGTGAGCATAGCTATGTAGCAGGAAGCTCGAGTACAACAACAAGTCTAAGCAACACCTCATAGATTGTTTATATTACCAAAGATCGATTGGTAATAAGAAAGGTACTATTAATTTTGACTCAAGTGATAGTGATAATAAAACTGGTTTCGTCAATTTGAGTGAATTGGGGCTTGTAACCAAATGAAGTGCAGGGAAATTGAAGGACCGTTGAAGGTGATCAATGCAATAGTTTCACGAGGTGGAGAGACTTAGAACACTTAGCAGATCAAATAGGGAATCGGCTTAGATGAACAAAGAACACTTAGTGAAAGAACAATGAAAACCAAGATAATATGATTATCAAGATGATGTATATTACTCTCAAGTTCTTACAAGTGTTACAAAGCTTAAATCTAAATACAAGTATTTGAGATACTTTATACTACATCCTATAGCCGGCCATTCTTTAAAGGCTAGCTGGAAACTCTAATCTATACAACAAGATCAATGTAGAGTCAAAAGGCAGATTGCCTTTTGACTGGTGACTATGACATGCCATAATCTCACATCCTTATCTATTACAAAAAGTAAAAGTACATAGTTGGAAAGTTACATA
Organism: Flaveria sonorensis; assembly: GCA_025506505.1. Taxonomy (NCBI): domain Eukaryota; kingdom Viridiplantae; phylum Streptophyta; class Magnoliopsida; order Asterales; family Asteraceae; genus Flaveria; species Flaveria sonorensis. Next base: position 55,603,744 of record CM046440.1, on the reverse strand, counting down.
CTCAACACCCTTAATCTATAGTTGAAAAAAGCATGGACTTTTCACCAACTCATGCTAGTTTATACGTCTTTAGAGATGGCACCGAAAAGGTGTTTTACTTTTTGTCAAA